>VYXD01012599.1:488605-540967 GCA_013397195.1 Hylia prasina
TTTTTTTTTTTTTTTTTTTTAATTTCTTGCTAATGTGTCATGTCTTTTATTTCATCTGAGGAACAGATTTCAGTTTACATCACTGAGAGCTTCAGTGCAATTAAATAATTTTGTTTCGATATGAGAATGCAAATTAAGACAGGGAAGGAAGATGATGTGTAATTATTAGTGAGGGTAAGTTTAAGCCTGAAGTCCTAGCAAAAAAATATGTTGCACTTAGCTGACTAATTGGACCTTAGGCTCAAGGTGAAAAATGGAGACAGACAGCTCCATGGCAAGGTGGACTTCTCAAACTAAATTAATGACAGAAAAGTACTTTGGTAAAACTCCCGTGGCTTTTTATTTATTTGCACTTGCTGGATTATTTTGAGAGCACTGGAGAAGAAAATATTGACTCATTCTTCAGTCATAGTTCCCTTAATTACTTCTGTTGTGGCTTATTCCACCAGTTTGAGTAAAAATGCTTTTTTTTCCTCTCCAGCAATTTTGTAAAATTATGTTTGGCCTATGACACTGAAATTATCTTTGCAATCTACAGCTTAATGGAAGAAAATTTTCTGAGAGAAAGGTATTATGATTTGTTTTGTGTTTAACTGAGTTTGATAATTTAGATGTATATATATATGTGCACATATATATTAAAAATATATAGATAGCATGGTTAAACTGGAGATTTCTAATACAGCATGTGGCATCAGGCCTTGTAATGGGTGTATTAAAATGAAATGTACAGTTTGCTACTTATAGGAACTTTGGTCTTGAATAATTGTAAAAATGAGACTTTTTAAAACTGTGTTTAAAATACCATTGAAAAAATATCACAGGCAGAGTGAGTGAGTATGGTTCAGTTTTGTTCTTGATCTCAAAATCAAATCTACTCATCTGCATGTGACATTTTAGCCACCTGTGAAAGCAGCTGTTCCTGCAGATCTCTTAGTACCAGGAAACACGTCACTGGTTTCAGTGGTGCCTTCCCAGCCTACAGTTTCACTCACTGACAGAAACCTGTTTCTTCTCCCCACCCATGTCCAGGAATTGCTGTCAGACTTTTAAAACACCAGTCTTTACCACATACCTTATTTGCTTATGGTCAAGCCCTGGAAGTTATTCCTGACTTTCTGTGCCAGATAATGATCTATGAGGGAAACAGACTGTGGTATAGAATTTTGATGTTCCTACACATTACATGCTGTACCTGCATTCATAAATGAAAAAAAGCTATTGGAGGCTTATTTCTTTTGAAAAGCTGCTTATTTCCCATGTTTATTAATGTCAAAGAGAATCGGGTTATTTACTGTTTTTCCTGATTAATTTTGAAGAGTATTGTGGTATATTGCTACTTACAGCAGTAATAATTCTGAAACAATCAGAATGAGATGTTCACAACAAAGGAAGGTTCACATAGGAAGGTTGAATATAAAATACTGGTTACTCTTTGCCTAGTGATAATATATTTAAGGGAGTCGCTCTCCAAAAGGAAAGCAATTTTTAAGCCACTTCAACAATGTTTTTTTGTAAAACTCACTGTGGAAGATATACATTTTTGAAATGTGTCTCCACTCGAGTAAGTTTTGACTCTTTCCGGCAGAGAACTTTAAACTTTAGGAGAGAAATAAATTTGAGAGATATTCTTTATGCTGTCCTCACCTTTTTCTCCAAAAGGCTCATGCAAAGGAACAAACGGAATAAACGAAACACCAGAGCTTATGCACCAAACAGCACCTGTGCTGTGCTAAAAGGAAAATATGTCTGAAATGATACAGGCTGTGATTGAATGTTCAACAAATATGTCCTGTATTTGGTGTATTTGTGCACAAGGCATTTTATTTCAGCCACCTTTGGGAGCAGTTTTGACACAATCTGTGTTGCACCCAACATATGCAACATGTGCAAGAGCGGATTGGTCCTTTAAAACTACTCCCTGGGTGACTTTTCAGTTGGATTCTTTGTAATGCTAAAATTTGATACCAAAACTGAACTGCTATGTGCAAAAATTTGGCATAGACTAGTATGTAGACTGTTGCACCTGCTCTTCAAGCTGAAAGTCTGTGAAGATGGGTTCTGGGTGTCCCTGGGTGCCTTGGCCACAGGAATTGTGTGTTTCTGAAATCACTGTGTTTCTGATGCTCCCTCGTTCTGCTGACATCTTAGGAAAAAAGTTCAGTCAGAAATTAAATATGGAATAGCTACAGGAAGTGAAGTATGGCTCATATGATGTTGCTGCATATTTCTATTGTTCAGTATCCTTTTGCTAAATCTATTTGATCTTCTCTGTGTCTTTCTGTGCAGGTTACAAAAGTGCGATCTCTTGCAACCCTTAGGATAGGAGCAAGGTAAAGATCTGCAGAAGACCTGGGGTCTGCCAAGGCCTGCTGTTGCACTTCTGTAAATCTGGACAGTGTACAGTGGTTTAAATTAGGTGCCTGGTCTGTGAAGAGGTTTTGGAAGGACCAGGAAGTTCTGTTACAACATTTCATTAGTGTTTGATTCTCTCATGGTCTCTTAATCTCTCCTTTGTTGTCTTTTCCCAGGAGAAAATTAGCTATTTGAAGTATTTAAGCTGTTGTTTTTTCCAAGAAAACAGGAAATAATACTAATATGTTAATCTTTAACTTGTAATGGGATGTGCTATAGTAATGTGACCCTCCAAAGTGCTTGGGGCATCCTGTAGGCTTTGTCCACAAGTGATGTAGTATGGGAAGCCTGACTTAGATCCAGCCTGGGTAAAGTGAAATAATGGTAGAGACTTTCCAAGTTTTATTGGTTTTCTATACAATTTCTAATAGCCATGATGATACCTGAACAGTGTCAGATAATTTTCTAATGTAAAAATCCCAGTTTAATATGTCTGTACATACATTCCCAGTGTAAGTACCCGTTGCTCCTTGCCTTTTTGTATGCTGTCAGGATGTGCATACTGTGTATACGTAACTGCTGGACTGTGCACCCTGCACAGAAGCCTGAATAAATGGGTTTTAACGTTCATCCAGAGAATCACTATTCATTTGATGATCAGTGGTGCTAGTGGATTTTCTTTCATTTCTCTGAGAAGTTTTAATTAATTTCATAGCATCAATCCAAAGGGGAGTTTCCAGGTAAATAACTTGTGCTATGACCAGGTAAGCCAATGAGCGGGTTTATTTTCAAAGAATGGGTTACTCTTGAAGGAAAAGACAGCTGGTAATTAAGGAATCTGTTAACTGAGTGATAGACACCCAAATTATTCTCAAATCCAACTAGCATCCCCTGGGAATATACCAAACCTTGGTCTACTCCTCCGAATGAACTTTGTGTTAATTGCAGTTCCTTCTTGCATCACGGCCTCCTGCATTGGGAACTGTGCCAGTAGAGCCTTCAGAGGACTTGGATCTGAAGCAGTGGCAGACAAAGCCTCTGGCATGTGCCCAAAATCATTGGGTGATAACTGCCCAAGGAGGAAGCTGCCCCGGGGCCCTGCAAGCACCTCTGGGCCTATGACCTGCCTTGGTGGTGCTGCTGGGCCTCCTTGGGCACCACCTCTGGCAGCAGCCCTCCAGCTGGGCTGAGGGAGGAGGGGCTGTGTGCCCTGGACCCTCATCCTGGCAGGGTTTGGAGCCACATCCCCACACCTCAGGACTGCAGGCAGGGAGGGTGGGCAGTGGGTCGTGGCCTCCTGCTGAAACCCTTGCAGAGACAGGGGCTGTCAAGAAGGAAGCCTACCCTGCATCTGCACACCTGCACACCACCAGCTGAAGTGAGGCAGAGGTTCAGCCCTTGGAAGACAATATTTGGGTTTAGGATGCCAAGAGAACATAAAATCCAAAGCTGTGGAGTTTCAGGGTCTGATTTCCACACATGGGCCAGCACTGGGGTCTTGACTGGCTTGCTCAGCACTTGAATGATTATTTAAAATTGTTTCTGCAGCCTCCCTCTCTGCATGACCCATGTGGGGGCTTAGAGATGTTCCTGGTGCTCAGGGGACCAAGGCACAGTGGCCTCCATGAGTTATGTCTAGCAAGTGTTTCTGCAATAGCTTCTGCTTGGAGCAGCTTTCTCTGGGACTGTGCTTCCTTCAGGTACCAACGGTTAAAGGTTGTAAGACCCTTTCATGCAAATGTATCTTCAGTACCACCACAAAATGTTCCTGAGGATTTTGTCTAGTGCTCCCCTTCCTGCCTAGGATGCTTTTTAGCTTCTCTAGTCAGTGTTGAAGTTCTCTGATGGATGTCCTGCAGATGGGGAATTGGGCAAGATGCAGTGTACCTTAGCAGCCAGGTTTAAAAACATAAACATGAAACTGAGGTTTTGATATAATGAAAGCTTTGGGCTCCCTCTCACTGTTAATTGTTGCCTTGCTCAAGCTGCCCTGGTCTGGCTCTGACAGGTCGGATTGGCAGCTCATTAGCTGGAACACGCAGGTTTGCACCTGCTGCTCGTAGCCGGCAGGAGCTGGTCCGGGAAGGGGCGGCAGCTCTCCCCTGGCAGCTGCTGGAGACCCAGCCTGGGAACTGGGCTTGCTCTCCTGCAGCAGCCGCTTGGGATGAGCCGAAATGGCCGGAAAGGATCCCAATCCCTGCCCTGCGGGGGAAGGGGAGGGGGCGCGGTCCTGCCTCTGGTCAGACACAGCAGGTTTCTCAGTCACCGTGGCAGTCAGGATTTTGCCCTGGTGAGGATTTTGTTGGTATTTAGCCGTAGGTAAAGGTCTGAAATGTTGTAGCAGAGTTGTATGATGAAAAATGCCATCCTGCAGGGCAGGAGAGAGTGAATTCCATGGTGCCTGTGAATGGCTTGCGACAAAGAGTGCTGCCTGGTCTGTAAGGCAGGAAGCAACTTGATTGCCACTTGAAACTGTGGTGTCCTTCCTTGTCCGTCTCTCCCACATGCTATTTCCACACTTGATGGCTGGCCAGCAGCTTTGCTTCTCCTTGCACTTCATCCTGGGTCTTTCCTCTAAATTCACCAGTGGTCTCTGCATCTGTGCCTGCATCAGGGGGTGGATTTGGAAGCAGCTGGGCTGCAGCTGGCTCTGGCCAGGTGGACAAGCAGTCACTTGGGTGCAGGACACCCTGACTCAGCCACCTCACTGCCCTGACTGCAGAGGGAAATGTTGTAAACCTGCAGCCATTTGGGGGTCTCTTCCAAGTTTTTGTGATGGACTGAAGTTCTGCTGCTGCTTGGCTGCAGAAGCCACTTGGCTTTCCGTAATTGATGTGCTCTGATGAGTTAGTGAGTGGAAGCCTGTCTGCCTCCTGCAGCAGCACTTGCTGGCCCTCAGCTGGGGATGGGTATTCCATTAAATTAGTTCTAAATGTTCAAAGGTGGTTAAAATGTGAAAAGTTCAAAGTTAACTTTCATTTAAAGTCTGATCCAGGTTTAGAACAGGGTAGCAGCCCCATTTCCTGGCAGCACATGGCACACTTAACACTTTCCATTTTTACCATGCTGACGTTTTCCTTTTTCCGAAATAATTCTATAGATGTAGCCCATGCCAGTGTGAACAGCTTTGCTGCATCCTGTGTATGCAGAGTTTCAGCATTAATTAAATCACTTTGTTGCAGAGGAACCAAGGGAAGCTCATCTGATCAGGTATTAAACAAACAAACATAACATCATCCCTCTCTCTAGTTCCTGGAGCATCTGCCTTTCCTCACCATCATGACCAGGATGAGACCAGGGCAGAACACTGGGGGCAGGTCACTACTGAGGATCATCGTCATCTGCACCTCCCAAAAACCCCAAAATGTTTAGCTGGGTTTGAGCCCCAGCAGCTCTGTGGTTATAGGCACTCTGCAAACATGTGACTCATGCCTGAGTCCCCAACAACTGCTGGAGGTGGCTGCAGTGAGAGAGCAGGTAGCAAAACACTGGCTGAGACAGGGAGTTCTGTCACTGGATTCAGTTCACTTTTTTCCCCCCACCAGGGAAAATAGACTTTCTATTCCTGAAATTGGTAAAGCATAAGTTAAAATCCAGGTTTGTGCATGCCTGAAAGTTTTGTAGAGTTGGATCAAACCCAAAAATTCCTTCTCCCAGGCACCCTGGCCAGACCCCAATGCAATTTTCCCCCTTTCAGACCACTTCCTGAGGGTTGGAATGTTGGGTCACCCAAGCCACCGCTGCAGCTGTGCAGGGTGCAAATGGGGATCTCTGTAAGGTGATCCTGGCTGGCGTAAGGAACCTGCCTGGAGACTTTGCCAGCTCCTTATCCCCCCCACTCTTGCTTATGCTTCACCCAGCTCATGTAAATTAATAGCAGCGTTGAATTTCCATCATATCTACCTGCTGCTCTTGGCAGTTCAGCTGGCAAAGAAAAAGCCTGACTGTTGCTATAGAGACCATCAGATGGAACAGCACCAGAACATCTTCTGCACCACTGCCACCGAGTGCTCACGTGTGTCCCAGCACCCGCCTGGTGGCCACGCTGGGAGTGGGACACCCCTGCTCCTCGAGCCACCCCTGTCCTGCCTGCAGAACTCCAGAGAGGATTGATCTCCTGGGTCACCTAGCAGCTGGATTTATGCAGGTCTTCCTCAGTGTGAAGCTTCTCCCAAGCTCTCCGTGAACAGGCTTGTGGGCTGGACATGTCCCCAGGGATGGGCAGGGAAATGCAGGGCAGCAGCTCCTTCCTGGTGCTGGTTGTAGGACTGTGGGAGCCTGCTGGGAAGGCTGAGTGAAACAGGGTGTGTGACAAAGCTGGCTGGTGGAGGCAGCTCCAACTGCTTTCAACACTTGTGCTGCTGGCTCCACCACACTCCTGTCTGAGGAGTGGGTGCTGAGGTCACTGAACACAGGTCCTCTGCTGTGACACTGAGGAGCAGGGTGATGGGGGTACTTAATGCATGTGCTTGTAATTGGTGCCAGCTTTTTCTTTACAGTTACAGCAAAGCGGGCAGTTTATGCACCAGGACACAAAATCTCTCAATGTCCCTCCCATTTCTTCAGCACAGAATGATCTCAAAGATCCTGTGAGGCTGGAGGATGATGCCCAGAGCAGCCCAAGTGTCCTGCTTGGAAATGGTCTTGCAAGGAACATCTCTGTGTCTTTGTACAGCAGCCTCTCCTTAGCTTCTCCAGACAAGGTCATGCAGGTTGTCAAGTTCAGGTTTCAGCTCCACGATGAGTGACACAGCCCTTTCATCTCCAGTGTCACAACACTTCAAACCTGCATCAGGGGCTGCTGTGATGCCTGCCAGGCAGGCATTTTGTTAAAGCTTTTGCAAGAGAAATTTGTAAACAGGTGACAGAGTCTCCAGGCCTGCCCTGCAGGTGATGTAGGCAGATCTCATGGGATTTAGGGAATTGACTGAATCGGGGTAACTCACGGTCCTTGATCAGCCCAAGGAAGAAAGCAGAGCTGTGGAGGAGAAGCCTCAGGTGGTGGTAGGAGCATCATCCAAAGAGACCAAACTTGATTATACAAACACCAGCAGCCTGATGTTTTGAGGGAAAAAAAGGTCTGTATTTGGCATGCTTGAAGGATCCGAAAAACTGAAATCCAACCTGTGCCAGCAAATCACCTATAAGAAATTGGCTGGAAAAATGGCCAGAGGCTTGTGCTCAATGCCTCAATGTCCAGGTGGAGGCTGGTGATAGATGGTGTCCCTCATGACTCTGTCCTGGGCCTGATGCTCTTTAATATCTTGACAGCAGCCTCAGCAAGTCTGTATGTGGCACCACACTGGGTGGTGCAACTGACACAGGAGGATAGGATGTCATCCAGAGGGAAGTTCAACAAGTCCAGGTGCAAGGTGCTACACCTGGGTCAGGGCAGCCCCAGACATGAGTACAGACCAGGAGAATTTAGTGAAAACAGCCCTGTGGAGATCTGGGGTTTCTTGTGGATGAAAAGCTGGACAGGAGTCAACAACGTGTGCTCACAGCCCAGAAAGCCACTTCCTTTCCAGCTTGTGGCCAGCAGGGCCAGGGAGGGGATCCTGCCCTGGTGAGACCCCGCCTGCAATGCCGCTGCCTCCAGCCCTGGGGTCCTCAGCTCAAGAAAGATGTTCATCTGTAGGAGCAGGTCCAGAGGGTCACAGAGGTGATCAAGGGCCGGAGCACCTCTCCTGTGAAGACAGCCTGGGAGGGTTGGGTTTGTTAAGCCTGGAGAAGAGAAGCTCCTGTGAGGGCTTATAGCATGTCCTAGGATTTAAGGGGATTACAAAAAGGAGGGAAATGGACTCTTTCTATGGGCAGACAGGACAAGGGGCAATGGTTTTAAACTAAAACAAAACAGGTTTAGATTAGATGTTAGGAAGAAATTCTTCACTGTGACAATGGTGAGCAACTGGAGCAGGTTACCCAGGGAAGCTGTGGATGCCCCATCCCTGGTGATATCCAAGGCCAGGCTAGCCTGGTCCAGTGAAAGGTGTCTCTTCCCATGGCAAGGGGGGTGGGACTGGATGATCTCCGAGGTCCCTTCTAAACCAAACCTTTCTATGATTCTCTTTTTGAAACTGTTCCAGTTTGCTCAAAGTGAGCAGTGTTGTTGCAGGTTTGGTGCAGACAGGAACACAAAGCTGTCTATAACTCACTGCTAACTGCTCTAGACATTTTTTTATGAAACAAAACCAGCCCATCAATGAGGAAAATGAATCTTTATTTTTTTTCTCTAAAAGCAGAATCCATGTACATGGTTTTTTGTATGCTTTATAGGTGGTTTTAAGATGTGAATAGTCACATCACAGAAATAATACCGAACAACCAGTGAAGGAATGAAGAGCCAGTTTGACAATTGCTTTATCAAGAAGCCCAAACATTATTTTTAACTAATGGTTTTGCCACAGCAGACTTCAGAACAATATTAAAATCTCACTTACTCAACACAAATACAGGGATAATGACTGGGAAAAGAGCTATAAAATACAATTATTGCTGCTGTATCTGCATTGCTTCCTTGTAGGATACTCTACTGTATGCTGAGAAAGCAGTTTTTAAATTTCAGTTTCATTAAGAATGCCATTTGGATAAATAAAAAGTAACCAACCAGCCAATCTCACATCGTTAATTTATGAGACCAAAAGAAAATGGGTTGTTCTACAAAAGAAAAAACCAGAGAGGTTTTGTTTTATAAGGCAAAGAGTAGACTGTTATACTTTGAAAAACAGAGGATGGATGAGCCTAAACATCTAAGTAAATTTGGTCTGTAGGTGTTCCCAATGCCTGCAAAGGGCAATCCTGGCAGAATGACCTGTCAGCACCACTGAGATTTCCCCGGAGCTTGGGAGGAGGCGGCTCTCCAGCCGTGCTCCTCAAGGTCCCAGCCCAGCTGCACTTACACACACACCAGTCTGACTCAGGTCTTTTCTCACGCCACTAGACCGGCCCACACCTCTCCTTCTGCTGAAGTCAGGTGTGCTGTTTGGCAGACTGGGCTCTCCCAGGGCTATTGAGTGTGAGAGGGAATGAAAACTATTGAAATCATTTAGCTTAAGGGGCAAACAGAATAATAAACACTCCAAGCACAAATTATGACAACCCCTCAAGACCTGAAAATGGAAGGTGGAAAATTATTTTAAGCACACTGATAACCATGAACCACACATGGCATTTGGTAGTGCCTTTATGAACATCTGTGAGAGACTTGATGTGCACCAGCACATTTCCCTGTACTGCATGGCAAGGGAAACCCAGCATTCTGCAGGATGCTTCCCACGCAAATGTGCGTTTCCCGTGTGATTGGGTGCCTGGGTCAGCAGCTTCTGATGAAACCTTGAGAAATGTATTCTAGGACATCTAAAGATGAAATTGGAACATGTCTCGTGTTACCGAGCAAAAGGTTAGCTGGAAAAACCATTTAATGCAGGTGATTCTAGGTTTAGTTACATGACTAGTCTAAACAATGTGCCCAAAACCTATTTAATTTGAACAAAATTCTTAAACTATGGCTCTCTGAAATTTACAAAGTATATAAAACATGTGATTTGACATTTATAAAACCTCAGCCCTTTTACAGAAAACAAAACAAGGTCATAGAATTTAAAGTTTAAATCTATTGGTTTTTCTTCTCAGCAGTTTTAGTTCCTATGATAAAAAAACTTCAACAAATGGCATTCCACCATGGCCTTATAATGCAAGGAATAAATTAGCAAGTCACACTGTAAATAAAAATAAATAAATTCTAAGTTTTGTTTTTTTTTTTTTTTTTAATGTGTATTTTTAATTGCACAGTATTTTAAATTTTCAGTAGCAATGAGAAGTCAGTTGGGTATTTTTCTAAATGCTCTAGAGAGCAGGAAAGCATTCTGTCTCATTTTTCAAGCTTTACACATTGAGCATACCTTGGTCAAACCATCAACTGATAAAACTGGTAAATGTTTTGGTAGTCTCTTACTGTGGCATGATGCTGCAGTATCTCTCACCCAAGGCATTCAGTCCTCCAGTGCTCAGCCTGCTGGGGCAAACGCCCCCAGGTGTCCCCTTCCAAGTGAGGTACTCTGGTACAGCTTTGATATTTTTGGAAAGGTCTTCACTATCAGCTACAACTTTCACAGCAGAAGTTCATCAACATCTCAGCAACAGTCCGCACCACTGAGGCTGCAGAAGTGTCCTCTGAGGGCTTCCCCAGCCCCGCACGCCTTCTCTTTTGGGGTGTCACACAAACACATCAGGCTTTTGGCTCTCCCCAGAGCTATTCTGCAGTGGAGGACCAAGCTACAATTCAGACACACCAAAGAAAATGGGACACCTGGAAAGGTATGATCTTACCTCAGACCATTAGCAGTATCTTAAATGCACTTACTTGCCAAATATATGTGTGTATATATACAAATGTGTATATATATATATATATTACACATATTTGAAAAAATAAAAAACAACAAAGTGATTAATACTGTCATAGCCTGGGCATATTTAGCTCAAAGTTAGTTATCTATAGGACATTGTTAAAAACTCCCAATATTTGCAACATGTTGTTGTATTGAAAACAATTGTGGGCAGATGCCTAAGGTATGTGCATTAAAAATACTGTGTAGCTATATACTATTACTGATGCAGTTATAACAGCTTGAGATTTTATCTAAAAATACAGAGTTTATGCTAAGTATCAAAACAACTCTCAAGTACTGAAGACAAAGGGAAGTTTTGCCCTCTTCTTAGCTGAGGGACAAGCTCTAACTTGAAGGTACAAAATCCTTCATTGCATCTCTGGCACTCAGCTGGGGCCAAGACAGTATCACTGAATTACCTCTGCTGTTTAAGGATCACGGGAGGTTACGGTTCAGTTATTTGCATCAATGCAATTACATAGACAAAGGTAGTATTTGACCAGCATCATTGCATCCATGTTTGCTACTGGTGTACTCTTTAGAAGTTGTTAAATATACAGACTGATCTCATCATGGAGATGTTCACACACAATTCCTCCATCTGTTACCACCACAGCAAAACAAAAGGAAGTATCAAGGCAAACATTTTGTCCACAGTAAATTTCCTTTACCCAACATAATCGAGTCTAAGGGGAACTAGCACATCATTGCACAACATTAAAATCCACCAAATTACTCCTGCTCTTGGTTTTTAAAGCATTTTCAGTGCTTGGGTGCAAAGCACAGAACCTATCACAAGAATTCCCTAGCCATCACCAGCCTTTGGGGATTCAGTACTGCCCTGGCTGTGTGTGGAGGTAATGGACACTAATAATTCAGGCCTGGGCAGTGCAGCTCCTCACACTGATAACCCCAATGGCAAAGCCTGCTGAGCCCCTGCTCTAGGCCAGACTGTGACATGTGCATGGCAGGAGCATCCTGGTGCCCACACCACAGGAAAAAACACAAAACACTTCTATTACATATGCACGTTTCAGTTCATGCTTAAAGGAACTGAACTTTTGGCAGAATACCTACATAAAAAATAAATGTAGAAACCCATTAAAAACACAAACACAATAATTGCATTATTAAAACAGCTGCATCTACACTATGGTGTAGTACTTCAGTGTAATTCAATTTAACCAAATCTTAGCGTACAACTAAGATGAGACCCATTTCCCAGTCCAAACCTCAGCGTCAGCGCTGCATCAATCTCTACATTTAAACATGCTCTACAGATGGTGACCAACCAAATCCAGGGAAAATCTGTTGCCACAGGTGAAGAGGTCTTCTCCCTAAACAGACAACGCAGGACAGATGGTGTAGAGCCCTCCGGCCTTGCCACGGGGACAGGCAGTGGCAGAACCTGCAGCGCTCCGGCTGTGGAAGCTGCAGGAGCACCACGTCCCGAATTGGTTTGCTGAACATGGTTCAGATTATTGGATATGTCTATAGCACAATGCTCTTTAGAAGCATTTACTGTATACCCAAACCTACTTGCTGCAACACATGGTGTCGCACAAGTAGTGAAAATGTCTTCATATTCAAAGGTGCTTGGACATCATTTTCAGGCAGCATTTTACCTTTATTTTAGTGAGTTCCCACTACAAAGATTTTAGGAGGAAGAAGATGCCAATAGTTTATTTTTTCCTTTTAGTATGTGAAATTGAGACAGACACCTTAATAAATACCTACTTTTACTTGCCTAAATCTATTCTATGTCTGAAATCTCTAATTTTTAAATAAGGGATAAAATGTTGCCCAAAAGACTAGTTATAATTATACATTTGTGTTTCTAACCTACAAATCAAAATAGTTCTCAGTTAAAAAGATACAATTTGTATCAACAGTAAAAGGTACTTTCTGGTTCTTCAGGGCCTTACTTAAAACTCCACCAAGTGTACCAAAATTATCAACTGTAAGAGTGTAAACGAGTGACTTTTTTTAACACTGAACATTGTTACAATGGATGGAAACCAAAACCATCGGCAACCGATCACGTACATGGAAGTACACCTGACGTCAATTGCAAAAACTATTCCTATTTTTCATATATATATATATATAAAAAAGCTTAAGAGGTGCTAGTAAAACCCGTGACTTTAAACCAGAAATATCCCTTACTAATGCTAAAACAGACTTGGCTTGTCTGTTTCTAAAACTACGCTATTTGTGGCAAGAATCAGGCCTACACAATGTAAAAAGTGAAAAACTAACTCCAGGAACACATATGGTATCTTCTCTCCCCACAACCCTCCCCTCCCCAGCCAAAAAAGAAAAAAAAAATTAAGTTATTACTTTGAGCTACCATATCATTACCATAGTGCAGTTAATAAATGTTGCATATCCTGAACACATAAAACCTTTTCAGGCCAGCCTTGATAAATAGCACGAAAAATCAAACAGTATTATCTTAAATACAAAACTTGCATTGAGATAATTAAATTCATTTAAAAACAGGTAAATATTTTATGAAAAGCATATTTTATCCAGTACAGTTGTGCAGCAATACAAAGGAAAAACATATAAAACAACTAAACAGGGCCCTATGATTTCAGGTCCCCATCTACTAACCAGAAATACACAGAGTTGGGTAACAACACACGGGAACTGAAACAGGGTGGCCTGGTTTGGGGTGGTTCTGAGCATTTGCAGTTTCTCTTAGCTTCCAAGGGGGGCTGCAAATTCTCAGTACCTTTGAAAATCAGGCAATAAGGCTTTTAACATATCCATAAATTAGTAAAAAAAAAAAAATTCTTTTCCTCCTCTGCATCTGATTACTAATTGACTGCATCAACAAAAACCTGTAACTAAGCAAAACAAAGAAAGCAATGAAAAGTGCCATACTGTAAATTACCAATATATTGTTACCCATTTCACTGTTAACTGGTAACATAATTATTTGTTTCAAAAACTGAAGTTGGTGCTGTAGTATATCTTTGTTTTCTACAAACAGGTGATTACAGCACAAAAAAGCTCACATAAACAAACATACTCAGACATACTCGTGGTGGTGTAAAAAGTTCAGAAACTTGGGTTGAAAATTGGCTTGAAAATTGCCTGCCAGAAGTAGCAAAATCCTCTTTCTGCAGGTTAATATCTCACAGCCCAAGGATATGCATCCAGCAAGTTAAAAAACGAAACAAAAAATCCCAACAAAATGTAACAGTGATAAGAAAGTGCTGCATATAAACCCCTGATGCACCAAAGATTATAACCAGAGACCACAGATTTTTTTTTATATATATATATACACACACACATATATATATATATATATTAATTTAAACTGGAACATCCTCCAGATGTGAAAATAGCCATTTAAAAATTTTCAAACTAGAACACAAAACTTATCTGGTACTTCCAAATGCATGGGGCTATACATACAGACTCCATGATACAGTATTTCACATAAACGGATTACTATATAACCTCCTTGCTGAGAAGGAGATCCCAAATGCTATTGTAGCAAACCTCCCTCAGCCTTAGAGCTGAGCTGAAAACTACGAGACACCACAAAGATGCATCATCTCTCAATAACCTAGCTGAGATTTCTCCACTAAGATGGCCGCAGCGAGCTGCTGAGCGTCCGTCACGTGAGGGTTCTTCTTCATCACCATCCTCACGAGATCGGGCGGGAAGATGTTGCAGAGGTTAATGTAAACCTTCTCTCGGGTGTCTTGGAGCCTCGGGGGGTCTTGCGGGATTCCACAGTAAGGTACGCGCCAGGGCTGGTCCTGCTGCTCAGGAAGGCTCTGGAAGGCGAACTGCTCGTAGCATGGCTGCGTGGGGTTGCTGGGCAAGGAGTACGTCTGGCGGTAGCCGTAGGCATCCATCCCGTAACTCTGCCTATCCCAGCCTCCCAGCCCCTCCTGGCCCGAGTAAGGCTTTCTGTGTCTTAAGGGAGAGTTTTCGTACAGACGCGAGTCCGAGACGCTCTCTACTCTCGTGGACACCAGCGCTCTCCCCAGGTGCAGCGCCTTGGAATGAGGCGAGCTCTGGGAGGCGGAGTAGTCGTTCGGACAACTGGAACGAGCACCGACCGCTGGGTGCTGCAGGTGCACGGCCATGTACGGAATGGGAGATTTGTGGTGGTGCTTTGGTTCTTCGTGACTGTAGCTCTGCACTCGAGCGAGGGGCTCGTGGTAGCTCTGTAGGAAGGGCTGAGTGTTAAGGCGGCTGTGGGGGTGCATGTGTTGGCACTTCAAGTTCTCCTCCAGCTGCGGGTCAGGCGAACTCACGTAAGAGCGGTCGCTGTAACCCACGTAGGAATCGCTGCTGCCACAGCTGACGCTGCCCTCGCTGCTGCAGTCAGACGCCACAGAGCTAATCCGATAATCTGTGTCCAAGGAGAAGCGCCTTTCAGGACTACGCGGTCCAGATATACTGAGATTTGAATATGCACTCAGCATGGAGTAATACCCTACATCCACCGGAGACTCACATTTTGGGTACTGGTCATAAGGCATTGGTGTTCCATGATTTTTGGTCGCCATCATCACTGTAGGATACTGTCCCTGTGGTCTTTGATCCTGAGGTGGGAAGTGAACTCCGGATGGAAGGCCGTTAGTTAAAGGTGCAGTACTTTGGGGTTTTCCAGCAGAGGAACTTGGTATACTAACTAAAGAAGGTACAGACCTGGTTTCCAATTTGTTTTTGGTGGGAAGCTTTTCCTCCAAGTCTTGATAGACTTGAGTTCTTATACTAGGATCCGATTGCCTCTTTGGAGCAGCACGCTTCAGCTCTGAAGTGCCATCGCTTTTAGTGCTACAGGGAACACTATTGCTTTTTACCAGTCCTCCTTCGCTCGTAGTTTTGGCAGCTGTGCTTCTAGACATGGCACGAAGTTCATCAGCTACAGATCGCTGAGGCTGATTTCCTCTCTCTGGATGATAGTATTTGCATTTGTGTCCATAGGTACATTTCTTCCCTATTAACACAAGCATAATCAGATTAAAAAAAACTTCAAACAAAATCTGTTTGCCATCAAATAACAGAAATACCCCTCATTTGAAGTTTTACTGTTGATTTGAAAGATCTTGTAAACAAGATTGCTTTTGTGCAACACAGGGTGTGTTCTAAGAGCTCCTGTCCTGTTTTCTGGGGAAAAAAAAAGCAGCGGTAGTGTCCTGCAGCTGGTGCTCTGAGAATGCAGAGCAACACTACCAGCCATGTTTTGAGCTGGATGTGGCACTGCCAGGGAGGCTGTACAGACCTGCTGTGCTGAGCCAAGGCAATATACAGGCAGAAAACTTAATAGGGAAATCCCACAGCCATAAGGCCAGCAGGTTTCAGCTCAGTCAAGATGCTTGTAGGAATGCTCAGTAGCAAAACTTCAGATAGCTCAATTAATTTCCTGGAAGAAAACCTCTACATCTCGTGACATTAGAAAAGGGCTTCTGGAACCTGAAGAATTTAGGTGTTGATTTGGATTTATTCCAATGAATGATTAATTAAGTTGCTCCTTTAATTCAACTAAAGTAGACAGAAATGTTTTTTAAGTAGCATATGAAAAAATCACTTCAGTTTCCTCCATCAGCTCAGCATTTCAACCCATCTCAGGCTAAGGTAACAATGTTAAAACCAAGTTGTAGAGTTTTAAATGGCTCTGGCAGCATCGAAATAAAGCAGGAGCTTGGTCCCCAGTCCCAATACATAAAAATTGATGGGTTAAGTCAAGTTACCATATGGACATGGTTGCTTCTTATGTTCTGGCACAATAGGCTTCTTCCTAAGAAAATTATCCAGACTTGGACCATGGCGGCCAAGAGGATCATCAGGAGGCATAAATCTATAAAGAAAGAACAAAGTATTATGGAAGCAAACAAGCCTTTTCATACTTCTCATGCAATGACCAAGAACCTCAGGACTGTGCTACACCATTGCCTGCCATCCTGTCATTTTTAAATCCCGGAACCCCGAGAGCAGTTTTGGAAGGACATCTTTCTGCTGCAGGTACTGCCAGAGGTAGGTCACAGGAACAGACTGTATGGACACCCCTAGACTGCTACAGACACCTTTGGTCCAGCTCAGCTGATGCTTTGTGGCAAAGCAGGGCTGCAAATAACCCATCCCAAAATCAAAAGTAAGGGCTGCAGTACAGGCAGCCATTTCTTAAAACACCGTTACTAGCTGTGCAAAACTGTGCTGATGGTCTAGGATTCTTGCATCAGCATTCAGCACTCAACACAAGTGCCTGCTTGGGGGAGCACCAAGTCCCGCCCACTACAAGAAGCCACCAGCAGTAACTGCAGTTGATCTGTAGGCTGGGGTACAGTTGCTATAGATGGATCTAATCAGATGGTTGTACAGACCCCATGAGGTTCATTCCAACTTGGGCTTTCCTATGACTTTAGGACTTAGGAGTCTAACCACAGGACTGAGAAATACTGGCTCAGTATATCAACAGAGCTGGAATATTGTACCATAGCATACATCAAATATACATTGGCAGATACCACAGAGGAAAAAATAGCATAAAAAGACATAAAAATGTTGCTACAAAACCAGTTTCAAGTACTTTTAACCAGAAGACCAAAATTTTAATCAATACGATCGACTATTCCTCCTGTTATCCTACATTGTACCTAATGATTTGGGTGTAAGATAAAAAATTTGTACAAATCTTCAAACTGTCCTTTCCTCAATTATTTCAGTGGCACCTGCAAAGACAGAACGACTTACTTGTCATTAACAAAAGAATACATCAACAAGCGTTCATCTATAAACTTCTTCCATTCTGGCTTTTCATTAGCTAGATCCCTGTAGTTATCATTAGAGACAATGATGCCATCTGACTCGAAGGCCAACTTCACTATAAATCGGTCATCGTAGCACACCACTCTTCTCCCTTGCACGCGCCGGGATGGTGTGAACACGAGAATCTTCTCCTTTTCTAATTTACGTAAGATTTCTTGATCTACAAGGAATAAGAGTCAAAAGTCAAACAAGAAAGAAAAGAAAAAAGTTTGTTTAATCTCTGAAGATATTAGACTTGACAAAGAAAATCAAAGCATTTAGGACTAAAAACTTCTTCCAGCAGAAGGTGTCTTACATATGATATCTGAACTTACAGTCAGCAGTCAGCTGCCAGTACTTTCAAAAAACCCTAGAAACAAATCAAAACCTACTGCTCCACACCATTTCTCTAAGACTAGCACAGGGGACATAGTGCATATTCCTGTGGCTCAAAAGAAAAACCATTTTATCAAAACGTCTGGGTAAAACTCCTCTGGCCGAAGGGGTAATTTTAAACATTTATTTGAGTACAAAGACTATACCCAAGTACAGCCATGGTTTTCCCATAACTGAGCTCCTTGGTGAAAACAGACCTTCTTTATCTCTTTGTAGAACCCAACAAGAAAGATCTTTTGAAAGAATTCCAATAGCTCACATTAATGGGACAGTCTCATGAAAGTCTCTGCCCATCAACAGAAGGGGTACTCACAAGGACTAGAAAACCCACATTCTGTACAAGCACTCAGGTTCTCCACAATCAACAGCATTTCCCAGAAAGACATCTGATGTCATTTTGTAACCAACAGCAAAAATGGTGATGGTTTGTTTTGTTTTGTTTTTTTTTGTTAACACCAGTAATAGTTTAGATTGTATTTTTCATTGAATGATTTACACATTTATACCTAAGTTCTTATCAAACCCAAACAGATTTCTCTTCAATCCTTCTGAATAAGCATATTTAGCATTTTATGTAGTTCCTTCTTGTTCTACACAATATGTCACTCACATATCCCAAAAGTATTTTATTTTCCCTTTTCCTGTGTAGAACCTGGAGATCCCAAGGAGCTTTGAAAGATGGACCTCAGGTTATGGAGGAGGTTGTACCGAGTACTGGGGCACCTACCCCTTATGCTGATTCTCTTACCTACCACTGTCCTTGGAGCAGACAAGCTATGAAAGAAAAATACACAAAAAAACTAGGCAACATCTAAAACAGCAGAAAATGCTTGCACAGTGAATATGAGTCATGGCTATTAGTAATGGTTAAGATCTCAAATAACTCAACTGTTTTGTAGCATAAGAAACTTGACAGGGAACATGTTCCATCTGGGAAAAAAAAAAAAAGATTCCAACAGGGAGAAATACAGCATTAATACTACATGTAAGCAATATATGTGATACAAGTATTCATTTGCTTAGTAGAAAAAGCACAAGATTTTAAATGAAATACAACCTTTTTGTATTCAACCCCCCCACAATGTGCTAAATGATGAGACGGAAGGTGATTTTTTTTCCTTGCTAAGAAAGAATAAAACCAATCTGTCATGTGATGATTGGTGGGTACTGGTAAGAAAGATGTGGCTGTTGTTTAGTCCAAATGGCTTCTCATGAATGCTGATATTCTAGAACCATCCCCAGGTTAGTCACCTAGGGCTTTTTCAAAACTCCAGCTGGGCACGTATTTCAGGTGTGTATCTCTGGAAACAGTGTCAGCACCAGGTATTTTATGTGCCTGGTAGCACACAGGCTTCCTGCATCCTTAGAGGAAAACAGAAGATGCAATATTTTTATGGAAGATACAATAATCTGCTCTGATCTTCCTCCCATTTTCAGGGTCCATGATGGCATGTTGAAAACTGATTTCTCACTGCTAGACAACTGACCATTGCTAGGTCAATTCTAGCCTTGCTGCCTTCTTGAAGCATCTTTTGGGCCATTTAGCTCTATGCACACTTCAAGCAGATGCCACAGTTCTAAGTGGCCGAAATTTTATTACTTAGCCAATGCTCTTCTCACCCCAAACACTAGTACAGCAAAAGAGAATGGCTTCAAGAGAAAGGCTCCACACTGCCAGTGCTGACAGGGTAACAACAGCTTTCCAAATGTTTCCTTGAGTTAACATGCTATATTCCAGTAGCAATCAAGCAAATGGAATGCAGTGTTGAGAGGATCTTTCCAGATACTTGAAAATGCGCATGGCAATCAAAACATGCTTCTGTGTTCTTTTAGAAGCTACACCTATTAGTCTCAAAAGCTTCCCCTCCTTTAATGGTAGCTGTGTTGCCTCCCTCAAACCTCCTTCCTCCTCTCCAAGTTCTAGGGAATTTTCAAACCCCAATTCCCTTCTGTTACAACTTGGGCAGTTGGAGGATGTCTTTCCAGCCTTTACAAAGAACCTGTTATTACCTGATGAAGGAATAAATACCTCTACATCAATTTTTTTTTCTAGATAAACACATCGAAAACTAAAATTTTCAGAAGTTGTCTATTTGTTAATAGTAATGACAAAGAGGGGAACCATTCCCTTTCTGTCTGGATAATTCCCATGCATGGGCAGTGACAGGTCAGCCTGGCAGAATCTGCTCACCACAAGAAATAATACCCAGCAAATGACTAACTTCAAACCTCTCTGCTACTAATGCTGCATAGCACAGCAGATTGTAAAAAAAGGCAATTACATTCTTCAAGAAGTAAGTAGCAACATTATGGAAACTTGAGCAGATGAGCAGAACAGAACAGGAAGACTTGAAGAGGGCATTGCTTTGTCTTTTTCCTGCCTATAGATCACAAGGAAGTTACTACATCAAAGATACTTTCTGTTACAGCCTTTCATTGCTAAAGGTTTGTTCATCTGAGCAGCAGCACTCCTGCTGGGCAAAGCACTGAACAAACAAGCAAAGATGGAGCTTACCTGTTATAAGAGCATCTGGTCTTGACTGTTCTTTCCTCCACGCTGGCACAAACACAGTAACATCCTTGTGGCCTCTTTCCAAAAACCAATCTACTGCCAATTTGATTCCTCGACAAGAAAATACTTCTTTGTTCCCATGGCTGAAACACACATTAAAATTCTTTATTAGATGACTTTTTCTATGACCATAAATGGAGCTCAGTAAAATGCAGATGTCATAGCCATGTTCTTCACCTGCTCCAAGGCTTCTGTCTGAACCTTGCCCAAACACAGCCATCATTTCCAAAATGGTGTGGGAGAGGGCTACTAAATCTGCTAAACATATTTATCACCTGTACACAGATTTGACAAGCAAAGAAAAATCTAAATAGGGGCTTTTAAAAATCCTCATAGCCCAATCAAATGTATGGGTTATAACAGGCAGCTCAAAGACTTGATGAGGGAAAGCAGGTGGCCCAAAAATGAGAGTGCACTATGTTAGGAAACGGTAGCAAATGAGCACAGGTGTGCATAGCAGCAGGGGAAGGGACAGCAGAGCCAGCTGCTGCAGAAGCTCCACAAGGGCCTGTGTGAACAAAGAAAGAGAGAGGAGAAGGCCTCCAAGCCCAAGGGGATGGCAGGCACTCAACAGGACAATTAGGCAAACTGGAGAGATTGTCCAAAATCAACATGGCAAAACTAAGAATGTGCTTAGTAAGTACTTCAGAACGAGAAATTAACATGTATTTAAAAAGCTGTGAAGAGACAATTAATTGTGATCAGACACAAGCAAAACAAAATATGTGTCTGTTGTGCAATAACTGTCTGGGGTAAGGTAAGAGATGCAATTATGTCATTTTCTAAAGGCAGACAAGTCCTTGCCCTACTTCTACATCCAGTTTTGGGCATGACATTAGAAAAGACATAGATGAATTGGAAAGAATCCAAAAGAAAGTGAAAAGAAACCTATGGGGAAAGGCTGGAAGAAGCACATTTAGCTAATCTAAAATAAAAAGCAGCTTGTGGAAGAACAAACCAATTTTCCATGTATAGCAAGTGACTGAAATGGAGGACCAATGGGTGTCCATAGAAAGGTTCAGAGAGCTGCAGGGTGGTTGCTGTGAGAAAAATTTGGGATTGCCCCATGATGGGCACACCCAGCTCTAGCCAGCTCCACAATGCAGGAGACGGGAATGAGGGAACACCAAGGCATGAGGATGAGGAGCTGCTTCATGAGGAGCAGGTACACCCCCAGAGGGACTTGCTAGAGAGCAAGCAAGTGCAAGAAGGAAGGAGCAGCTGAGAAAAGCTGTGACATTGTGACCCCAGGCCCCTGCACTGCTCACAGCTGCTCTGAAAGGACTCACTGCCACCTGCAGCTGTGACAAGGCACAAGAGTGATGCTGTGGTGAGGTAGTGAGGAAGACACATGTTTGGAGCGAAGCAAGCCTGGAAAAGGGGAGACAGTCTTCTCCCTAAATATTTTAATGTTTGTCTTTTTTGTTTCCCAATACCTGATTTGGAATTAAATATTTATATTAATTGGCTAGAAATTAAATTGAATTTTCCAAGCTGAGTCTGCCTGACATAAAAAATTGCTTGATGAGTGATCTCTGTCATTATTCTGAACCTTGGATTTTCTTGTTTCTGCTCCTCCTGTTTTCTCTCCCATTCTGCTGGGAGGAGGCAAGCTATGGCCAACCCACTATAGTCCTACTGGATAAGGACAGAGAAGTCTTGGAGTAAGGAACAGTTAAGCATTACGTTAGTAAAAGCTTTCTTCCTGATCTGTGGGACAGTCTGGCATGGATTTTGGGATCTCCTCATGGGACACCTTGCAGAACAAGTTAGACAGCTCCTCTGAGGCCCACTGAGGTTCTCCATGCACAGAAGGAGACAAGCAACTTTTGTGACGTCTCTCCCAAACCTGCAGCTCTGTGTAGCAGAAGAAACACAGGGGCATGGAAACCAGCCACCACCTTTCACTTGGCTGGTTTGTCATTTATAGCAGGTATGCCACAATCTGCTTTCCAGAAGTGTAAAAGACAATTCTTTGTCTGTGATTAGCAAAGGGACAATATCATGACAGATGGCCACAGGAATTTTAAAAGCCCCTTCTCCTTGCATGTTTTGAGGTAAATAAAACACCAGAAAGGTATTTGACAACTTTTCCCCCCTCAGTAGGAAAATAAGTACCGATTTTTTTCACCTTTCTAAAACATAGCACTCCGGTGTCTTTCTTGACACTATGGGAACTTGAGTAATTGTGCAATAGACAAAGTGCCAAAGTGAGAAAATTTTTGCAAAAATGTTCTGATTTCAGAAGCCTGTGAAGGAGGCAGCATACACTTGCACCTGTGTCAAGACAGAATGAGTCATGGCTAATGCCTCTTACAAAACATCATTCTCAGCAAAGGCTGTGTTGAAGGTCACAGATGCCAAACAAAAGAAAAAAGGAAAAAGGAAAAGAAGAGTCCACTACCATTAACTGGATTTAAGTGAGGAAGTGTCCTACTTCCTCTTCTAATGAAACTAGAGACAGTACCTGCAAACATAAACATGTACTCTGATATTGCAGCTGTTGCCAGCCATAATGATCAAAGCGTGTAGATTTTAGCTGGCATAGGGTACTCAAAGGATAGTTTAAGCCCATCTTCTGTGCCTTTAGGGCTGCACTAGGAACACTGTCAGGAACAATATATCTGTGTACCTCAGTATCCCGTTCAGCTATAGTTATAGGCCTTTGCAGTAATGCATTCCCTGTTTTCTATGATCATATCACACAATATAGTATTACATCATAATAAGACTGTAATAATAAAACACAGACTAGTATTTTTTCCTAAGCATTGTTTTATACTATACAACTACTCTTGTGCTTGTTTGACTGCAAGAGTAGTATCTTTGTGCATTTCAAAACTTACCAGGAATGGGAAACCAAACCACACACAGATGTGACAGACTTTAAGTGCACATGCACACAATGCAGAACAACAATGGCCGATTTCATCCATGGTCTAATTCCATCTTCCCTCAACAACACAAGATTGGGACACTTGGTGCACATTCAATGCCCAGGGGGCAGCCATAAGGCCTCCTTTGCAAAGCCTGAGACAAGAGGTTACTGCTCGTGCTATCAGCAGGCTGGGTGCAACCATAAACAAATCCATTTTAAAACAGTCAGGAAGATCTTGTTCGAGCTATTAAATTCCAGTGGAATCACTGTACTGTGATTACTCTACACAATCTCCATGGTTTCAAGTGGACAAACCCACTTTTCACTTCTGACAGTCAAAAAGTGGTGTGTTAGACTATATTTTAGAAGGACTATGTTTCTTTCTGCACCTCTGAGAAATAATTTCAGGAAAAAAATCCTGGACTCATGATAAAAAATGGACATGCTTGCCCATTGCTTTCCATCAGTTTGTAGTTCAGGCCATGCTTTTAAAGGCAGAGGGAGGACCAGGCAGTTCAGCTCCTTAGTTTTTTATTGCCTAGTACCGACTATTTAAATTCCGTCATCCAGAATACAAATTTTAAATATACTTTAACTGTATGAAAACAGAAGTGGGGAATGCATTACAATGCATATCAGCTGTTCTGCACTGCTGAGCAAGTGAATTTGTAACTTGCATAAATCTTCACTCTTTTCTCTGCTCCTTTTCAGACACATGCCTAAGCTCGGATCTGAGCGGATACAAATTCCGAGGAATTTAAATCATTAGTGAGAAAGTCTGCAAAGGAGATGTGCAATTAAAATTTGTTCTTTTGTTTTGTTTTTATGCAGATTTGATGCTCTTCATTTTGTATCTTTGTGCTTCATCAGCTTTATGACACGTCACATGGTGAAAAGACTGAAATCATGCTACTGCTTCTGACTTCTTTTCCTTCTTAGTTGTGAAAAAGATGAGAAATGTTTGTACTTCTTTGTCAAGAAACTTCCTTTTAAAAATCTCTTTCCAATTACTAGGAATATGAGAAAGCTCAGACCAGTCAGGTTGACAGCTGCAGCCCTGGGTGAGATACTGGTTTATAGGACTTTGGTTCTGTTTGCTGACTACATTTCATCTACCACTCCTAGCTGAAAGATAAAGTATATTCCTTTAGAAGTACCTATCTCTTTTTCACGTTATGTATGAATGATTCTTTTTACCACTACTTTTATATTTGGTCTGTTGATAGTTGTAGTTTTATTTTTAAGTGAAAGAAAATAAAGTAGCATGCTTCCTGAGCAAAAACATCAATCAAGCATTTTTTAAGCTAGGAGAATTAGTAAAAAGTGTAAAACTTCTGAAGAGAACACTTTTCATTTTCTCTGTTAGCTTGCTAGACCCCAAATTAGATTTCCTAGTGACTGTCTTGGAAACACTTGGTAAACATGCTTAAAAGACTATTCAGAATACTTGCAAGACTTGCAGTGCAGTCTAATACAATATCCAAACCAACACTCAGATTCTGAAAGCTACAGCAAACACACATTGATGACAAGAGGCTACAATAACATCTGTTGCATACAGGTTTTTATAGAACTGAAATATGGACACTCCACATACTTACCATGTAAAAGCATATTGACTAAAAGCAAAAACAAAACTAAAACACATACCTGCCCAGTATGAGTTATTATAGAGCTACCAAACTATTTTCTTCCATCATATCATGGGAGGAAGAGTGTTCAGTCCATAGCACAGAGAGAGAAGAATTTCCACCCTGTATCATATCAGTAATTCATAACCCTGACAGCCTGTTTTTCTAACTAGCCTCATCCCTTTTTAATTACTTTTTTAAAAGCTCTACTAATTCCCTAATCACAGAAATCATTTGTCCCAAACTATTTTTCATTAACCTGAGCCTTCTATCAGTCCTGCATTTGTTCCCTCTATATATGTATATTTTGGTGCTGACATGAAGTAGACACAACAGGCACCAAATGTATTTTTTTTTTCCATTAGCCCAAATTACTTCAATGCTTCAAGATGTTTTAAAGAAAAAAGCCTTGGAAGCTGTCACATATTTCAAGACACCTTTTGTCTGTAGGACATCCAATGCTGGAGCACTCTGCAAGTGCAACAGGTGCTGTCTCCAGCCACAACTGCACTTGGGCCTCTGTCTGAGCCACACACTCAGCACTTGAGGTCAAAACAGGCAATGAGAAGCTACACTCAAAGCTGCCAGTGAAAAGCTCCTATCCATGTGATTGTTAGTTGCTGGAAAAATATTTTTATTTATTCCTTAAAGGGACTTCTCAAAATAAACTAAAAAAATAGAAAGATAGTGCTACTAAAAGATGAATGCCTGAATCAAGGTACCAAGACACAACCATGTCTACTAAACCCAGCAACACAATCTGAGGAGAAGCCAATGCAGCTACACTGTTAGTTTGTTAAAATAAATGAGCAATTAAATTGTCTCATGAAAACTCCACATGGCATAGATAAGACCAGTGAGCCATCCTCTGGCTGACACAATGTCCAGTTGTGGAGAACCCCCTGTGTAGGCAGGGTATCAGTGAACCTTTTACTAAGCCAAATGACCTGCCTCAGGGTTGACACACAGGACCAGGGCTCAGATGCCCAAAGAGAGATGTCTAACACTGGTTAGGCACCCCAGGGACACTTCCTCCAGCTGAATGCCACTCCTGAATGGCACTGGGGGCTCTGCCCATGACTGTCAGGCCTGGGTGTATGCTTCTGGTGTCACCAAGCACCTACAACATCCACAGCTAAATGCCCATACGTTGGGCATGAAAGCTGGAAGAAAACTGTAAAATACCTGTTAAAAGTGGGAATGTACTTAACTAAAACCCAGCTACCCAAATCAGTATCTTCCTCTTCCCAAACAAAAATTAGTACACTATTTATGTCATATTGTGTTTTTCCTTGTGCAATGATGTACAATCAAGGACCATTTTTTCCAGAAAGGGAAGCTGAAATGCATGACCTCCATGGCCTGGGAATCCCAAGGGTGAAGTTTTCAGAGGAATCTAATTGCCCAAAATAAGATCAATTGATTTCAATCTGTAAATCAAAACAGCACATGATCAAAATACTTTGATTCCTTTGCCCATAAATTTCTGAAAGCTGTTGTCTAAAACTAATAATAAAGCAAGTAAAATAATCAAATAATTTTACATCAGTGTTATCTTCATGTTGCACTCTGCATATGCACAGCAGACTACTTTTCTGCTAATAAGTTTTCAGAATAAAGTTTTACATATATTTGAAGCATTCTTTTCACAGTCAGCAAAGGAAGTCTGAAGGCACCCAGGCTACCTAGGGAAAACTAATATGGAACAGAAGCAAATGAATAAAATGGTTGTAATTTCACTGTCTTTGAACTAACAACTTTGTTCTTTATTCCTTATTTCTTAGTGGCAAAACCCTTACTTTGATTTCAGAAAAGACAAGTATAACCAATTTTAGGCCATTTTCGACATCCCAATCTTATCCTTGAAAAGGAGAAGCAAAGGAAAAGGACTGTGCAAATATGCTGCCATATATTTCTCTCTTCAGAAGCAACTCCTTTGTTCTCAGTCTTAGAGAAGTGAAAGAAAGTCTTAAAGGGTCAAAAGAGAACCTTAAAACCTTGCCTCTGTTGCTTCATGGAGAAACAGGATCTTCCCCCCTTGATCCCAAACTAGGGAGGCTCAGCTGAAGAAGCTGGGGGATGCATGAAAGAGCAGGTCCAAGAACTCACTGGAGAACAGACAGATGAAGGGGTGACAGTGATGACAAAGAGCTGACAATATGCTGTTGTTAGAGGGATAGAGATCCCTCTAACAACCTTCTTTTGCTTACCTCAGTTATGTAAAAGGAAAATTTAGGGTGGCTAAAATCTTACCACAATGGGAAGGATACAGAACTACTAGTGACTGAAATATGTTACCTGGCTAGTATCAATGCTGTGCAGCTTACATTAAATAACGTCCTGAGTGCATTTTTATGGAGGACAAATACCTCTCCCACTCACGTGAACCAATGTTCTAAATGAAGATTTTGCTTTGCAAGATTATTATCTATATGCAGAACACCCAATTCACCTTATGAAGCAGAGTTAGAACTACATAGTTCTCTGGAAAACTGACATAGGTCACTGCTCAGGTATGGCAAGACTGAATTCTGGGTCCTATCACTTAGTTCAGCCTCACTCCCTGCTGTGGGAAGGGTCTGTCAAGGTCCACAATAGCTCTAAGGGATTATCCAATTTGCTGTTTAGTTCTGATTTTAAGTTTATATAAATAGAAAAATCAGTCTTATCTGTAAGAGCATTCTAACAAAAACCCCTGATGTTTAAGGCTTAAACTGTGGTCATCCTTCCTCTTCTGGGAAAGGATTAAGTCAACACCACGAAAGGTAAAATAACAAAACAAGACCAGATATGAAGTATCCTAGAGAAGCCAAATAGCAATTCTTCAAGTCAAAGTTTGCAAAAGCCTCCTTTCTGCTATACAGTTGAAAGAGGGTGTTTTCTTTGTTTTTAAAACTTTGGCGAATTCATATTATTTACACCATATTGGAGCTTTAAACTTGATATACACAAAATGCATCTGATGACTCACTTACAGTTTAAGGCACAAATGACAAGCAATGTCACATGAAAGTTTAAGGAAAGCTTTCTAAAAGTTACCAAAAGGCAGAAAAATCGAGTGTTGGGTTTTTCTGAATCTACAGTTTGCTAAAGCAGCTTGTCTGTAACACCAGTCACCAGACTAGACTGGCATACACACGGACTCTGGCTTGCCAGAGTAAGTTGTTATGACGCAAGTTGTCCTGCCACGTAAGTCATTCCATGCTGCTCTAAAAGAATTCATGAATCCATCTTCATTAGATGCAACCAGTTCCACAAATATGAACATCCAGTCACATAATCAGATGTATCCTTCCTCCTTTGTGTCGGGCTGAGTCGTTCTCCTGACAAAAACATCAGGTTATGTTCACGTGTCTAATGGAAATGTAATCCTTTCTGATTCCCCCTGCTCTCTGAATTAGGAGGGTGAATCAACTCATTTTGCAGCCACCCAGTCACTCACTAGATGCAGATAGGAAAGCATCCCTGGCAGTGGGGTAGAGGCAAGCCTAAAAGTAAATCACTCTGTGTCACTCACTGGATGTTTTGTGAAACTACATCCTTTAATAGTAATGGAATGGAGACACGGAGTAGCACAGTGTTTGATGCTTCCAGAAGAGAACAGCCATCTCATCCTGCTTGAGTTACTGGACATCAGTCACCTCAACCTTCTCCCTAAAACTTTCCCTCCCCATCAAATACATCCTTTAAATGAAAATTAGTAGCTCTTGTCTAGAATAATTCTAATAGTAAATTGTATCATCAAGTATGTGCATTACAACAACATGGGAGTAGGAATAAAGATCACAGTTTAACCATTCCTGTGATAATGTGCGAGAAAGCTTCCAAGAACAAGCTCCAAGCTTCCAAGTTTCTCAAAAGACTATCTACAGCCTTGCTTAGGGCACAGGTCCATTTCCCTTTAGCAATTCCAGAGTCAACTCATTGGCCACAGCTTGAAGAGCAAAGAGGAAAGACAAAAACTGTAACAATTTATAGCTACCCATAACAAGACCCTGGACATTTACATACAGAAATCTTAAGAAGATTGAACTGCAAGTGAACTCCTGTCTCTCTTGCATGTAAAAGCTGAAATCTTTCCAGTATTTGAAGTGCTTAGTTACTAGTTACTATTTTCTTGAAGGGGGAAGGACAGATCCTATGGGCAAACAACTGGCTGCACAACTGGCGTCAGCAGCTGAGACTCATCTTTTACATAGGCCTGGCTTTCCTAATCTAGGACTGACTTCTAGAAAAAGGCGGGATGCACTGGACCAACCAGCCAGCTGGCAGATGCTTTTGTTCTGACCAACACAGCAAGGCATCAGCAATCCAGAAGTTTCTGGAGTGCCTCTGTGGTAACTTAACACAGATGACTGAGTACCTAACCAGCTCATAATTAGAAACAAGGGAGAAGGAGACTGAGATGGGAGGTCATGGGCAGCCTTTGCTGCAGTGACCATGAGAGGCAGATCCTATGAAGAAAGAGCAAGACAAAAAGCAGGATTACAAGATCAGAATTCAGGAGAGCAGATTTTGGCCTACTGAGGAGAATCCCATGCAGAGAAGAGTGGACTTTTCAAGGATCACCCATGCCAAGCTCAAGACCGGCCCACAGCAATATGCAGGAAGCTGGGCAAAGGTAACAGGGTAAGACTTTCCCTCAGCCGACTCTTGGGAACACTGAAACAGAATATTGCCAGGCTGCTGGGCCCTGATGGGTGTTAAGGGAGCTGGCTAGTGACATTTTAAGACCTCTCTTGGCAATTTTTGAAAGGTAGTGGTGACATGGATTTATGACTAAGAAATACACTTGAGCAGCCTCACAACCTTTTATGGTGAGATGACTTGCTCAGTTGGTGAGAGAAGTGGACACTTATTGTGGCTTTAATGAAGCTTCTGACAGCTTTGTTCTTGTAACAGCCTTCTCTTGTCACAGCCTCACTGACAAACTAGGGAAGTAGGGGCAAGGTTCGAGGGCAGAGATGGACTGAAATCCGACTGAACTGCTGCACTCAAAGGTGCAGTTGAAAGTCAGCATTTGTGTACTCCAGGGATTGACACAGGGGAATGCATTGCTTAACATCTTCATAATGACCTAGATAACAGAAGAGAGTCCACCCTCAGCAAGTTTGCAGAGGATGCTCAGCTGCGAGGAGACCACTAGATGGGCGTACTTTTGTTCAGAGGGACCCTGGTCAGGGTAGAGCAACGGGCCAACACGTATCTCAGCAAATTCAACAGAGGGAAATGCCAATCCTGCAGTTGCAGAGGTCTAACACTAACCATCAGAACAGGCTGGGGGCTGATCACCTGGAAAGCATCTCTGAAGTGAAGGACATTGAGGTGCTGGTGAACACCAAGCTGATCATGAGGCACCAATGTGCATTTGCAGCACAGGAAGGCCAACAGCCTCCTGGGCTGCATTAGGAAAAGCGCTGCCAGCAAGTCGAGGGAGGGGATCCTTCTCTACTCACGCATCTGGAGTGCTGGGCTCAGTTCTGGGCTCCCCCATGTAAGACAGACACAGACAATACTGGAGAAAGGCCAGTGAAGAAGAACTTTAATTAAGATTAATCAAGAGACTGGAATGCCTTTCATACAAGGTGGAGGGGCTGAGAGATCTGGGACTGTGTAGCCTAGAGAGGAGAAGGCTTGAGAAGATCTTATCCATGTGTCTAAACACCCGATGGGAAGAAATAAAGGCAACAGGAACTGATTTCTCATTGGTGTCGAGTGACAGAAGAAGAGGCAATGGGCACAAAATAGAATACTTTGAGAAAATGTTGCTTAAACATAAAATAAGGAAGCTTTCTTACAATAAGGGTATTCAAACACTGGCCCAGAGAACACACTGAGTCTCCATCTCCTTAGAGACATTTAAAGCCCAACTGGACATGGCCTTGAAATGATGTGGCTCTGTGTAGGGATCTCCAAAGGCACCTTCCAAATGGAATGATTCTGTGATTACATTTGGTAGGAAACAAGACCTGTTAATTTGATTCTTGGATACAGAACAACCATTCTATTGATAGATGTAATCTGTCCTAAGGCCCTGCAGCATGCATCACATACATTCATAGTAGGTTCATTTGATGCAGGTGGTCAAGAAAGTAAATTGAACATAGGAAGGCAGATCCTAAATATTTATGCTAATGGCTGAATAAACATTAAGGAAAAATGACAGATCTGGAGCTAATTCTGCAATGTGCTCAGTACAGTTTGTAGGAGAAGCTGAACCTAAGTCCACCCACGAAATCTGAGCCATGCTAATTAGCTAAAACACAACCATTTTGGATTTATGTGAAGTACAATAAAAACCCATTTTAGAAGTCTCTGGATGACTTCTTGGTTGAATGCCACAATCATGTTTGTTCAACTGGACACGCCTCCTTTATAGCTCAAGTTGAACTAAGAGATAAGGAATGACACATCCAGCAGGAAGAACTCACAGGAATATACCATATTAAAAAAGTAATATCCTTGCCTTATGTGCTAACTCCTCTACTTAAAAAAATCCAAAACCATCATATTGGCATAAATAAGTGGTATATTTAAATTTCATTTTAAATAGCTTCCTTTAAAGGGAATTGATTAGAAGTGAAAGAAAAGTCCCATGGAAATGCCAGGGATTTTTTTTAGCCCAGGAAAGTCTTGCATTAACTTCTATTCCTAAGCTAATGAAAACTGCATCAAGTTGTCAGAAAACTAAAACTGACCTCCTAAACCTTGCTGTTAGTAATCAGATAATCCTTTTACCTTAGTGAAACAGTTACCAATCAATTGATCATTTAATAATTTATATTGCCATAAAAGCCTTCAGCATGTCTCTCTGCCATTTCCTCCTCTCTTTAATCACCGACGAAGCAATAACCTCTCTCCTTCACAGGCAAGTTTCTTGTTATGCACCCAGATGACTGGGTCAGGATCAGTGAAAGCTGTCCATGGGCATGTAAGTGAAAGTCATCTTTCACACACTAATCTCAACAATTACTGGCAATAAAACAACTCCAAAACTGATAACCAAGACCAATGTCATGGGCAGATCAGTTCCCACAGATTAACTGACTAAGCAGTATCCCTTAAGTTGCTTAATTCTATATCACTATTTTATAAAAGTAAGGAATCTTACACTTGCTGTAACTTTCTGTATGTAACACCATCCAGCAATTGCCTGTAGCAATGGTGACTACTGCAAATTAAAGACTAGAGTGGGAGTGAGAAAGAGAGATTTGATACCTGCCTACAAAGGGAGGAGATTGGCATAAACTTCTGGTTGTTCTAACAGTGAGTAGTACACCACTTTAGTCCTACAGACCAGATTACAATATCAGCACACTGTGTGGTTGACAAAGACACTTACAAGAATCCTGCATACAGTATAAGGCAGCCACACCAAACATCAGAGCTTGAACTGATGGGCAAGACCCTTCTGTTTCCATTTAAATAGAAAAGCAAAACCTTCATGGTCACATACCTCATTGCAACATTGCTGCCATCAATAACTATTGGCCTCAGGTTGTCTCCATCCTCTGTCACATCCTCCTGCAGTGGAGACTCTGACCTCTGAGACTCTATGGAAGACGCTTCACGCATTACACTAGTGTTAGCATTAGTTACAGTCTGATCAGTCTCAGTTTTATTCCCAAGTTTGACAAGTTCTCCCAAAATATCATTTATTAAAGCATCAGTACCAAGTTTATTTAGTACAAGTTGAACCTGCTCTTCAGAGTAACCCAACTTAAGTGCAAACTCCAGTTTGGTTTGATATTCTTTCACCACATCAGGAGGCTTTTTGACTTCCTTAGGTACTATTTGAGCCTCTTCTATCCTAAAGTCTTGCAAGATTTCATTTCTTTTTACTATATGAGGCTCTAAGCAAGGAGATCGGCACAACTGTCGGTGAGTCTTAGGCAACAAATGTGACTCTGATGCAGAATTATTCAGTCTCTCTGAATCATTATCAGAATTTGTGCTTTCTTCGGAGTCACAGCTGGAGCTTCCAGAATTCTCTTCAGATGCCTCCTTTTCTCTGTCTTCTTTCCTAGAATTAACCTTATCCATCGCTGGCTTCTCCGCCATGGACCAAGGTACAATTGCATTTATCTGTGTGCCAGTGCTCCCCACATAAAGGTGGCCTAAGTCATGCCCCAGATGATCCTTCAAGCCCATGAAGCTGCTGCATGTACTTGACTCCACTTTGCTGTTTTTCTTGTATTCCTGAATATAAAGTGTTCCGTATTCCTAAAGAGAAAACAAAAATGTTGCAACTGGTTACACGCATTATTTGTTTTCTATTTTCTTGCTGCTTCCTCAGAACTGCATTTATTCTCTTGCAGCAGAGAAATCAAACTTTTTTCTTTTTTTAAACATGGAAAGCTTATTGTGGGAAAAACTCTTCCTAAGGAATATGTATAGCTAAGTGGATGAATAAATAACCACCTGTCTTCTGAATGTATCAAATGTTTTTACTTATACATTTCTAGAAATGGATTTATGAAAGAATACAAAACCAAAAACTCTGTTTACCTACTGTAATGCAGAGACAGAAGTACAGTCATTATTTAAAAACAATGAGATATATCTTCTAGCATAAGACTATGTTGTAACAATGAAAAAAAAAAAGTGACTATAAAATACATTAGAAAAGGTTTTCAAACTAAAATACTACAGTATTTAACAGAAAAGAAAGAAATTAGCATAGTGCTAGATTCTCTGGCTTATTAGTAACAGAAAACATGATTAAATAAAAGCTTATTGGCCCTGAAAGACACTATCAGTTCAACTGAATACACTCCAACTATTTCTGAATTCCCTTATAAAGTGATAATTAAATCAAGGAAGACTAATTGCTCTCACCAGAGTGTTGTATTACTCACACATACAGCATTTAGGGATATGGATTGATCTAATGGCCAATAAAGCCAATGGAAGTCTTTGCACTAATTCCAACAGACCACTCATCAAGGCAACAAAATTAAAAGCTGATTTCAGCTCCTGCACTACATTTGTGCAAGCCTTTTGATAAATCAAAACTATACGTGTATAGATATGAGCCATTCAGAAAGAATGGAAGAAAAAAAGTTGCAGTTTTTTGGACTTCGTATACTTGCCATATTGGATTTTCTTGAGGAATTTTGCATAGCAGTAGTTATACAGAAGTTAGTTACCCATTTCATCACAAACATTAATTCAACAACCTACATTTAAAGGCAGATTGCTACCTCTTTCCCTTACTTTGTTCTTTTAAACAGGAATCTTTGCTAACTGCTTCAATAAAGAAAATAAAAGATAAATTATTTCTCATAAATAAAAATGGACCATATGGACCAATTGTATTGCAAGGTTACCATGAAAAAGAAGAATTTAAATTAAGGAAAGACTATGAAACAAAGAGTTCTTTCACACTTCCATCTTGTAAGGCAGAATATAAAGCAAGATATAGAGACAAAGGACTTCACTTGAACTTAAAATTTTTGTCAGCAAATACATTAACTCTCCAATCCCCTTAGAGGTGAGCATTTAAGACTGACGCAGTATTTTTAAAATACAGTGTACTTTCCTCTTCTTGCAATCAAGATTTGAGAGTGTGCACCAGAGAAATTCATCCAGGCTTAAGATTAGAGAGAATCAAACAAATAATCCAATCCATGGTTCAGTAAAAGTAGATTCTATAGGCAGGGAGTGCCAAGAAGACATCACCATTGTGGTAGAGCATTCTGGTTATGGGGCACAAAATCTTACTTTACCTAAACATTTCTAGTTAACATAAATAAATCTTATCTATCATCAGTGCTTTCATCTCCAACACCTTAATCCCAGCAAGGCTGACAGGGAAGAAAACAAAGTTTTATTTAGCTCTTATCTTGTTAGAAGGCAGTAGGGCTGTAATTCTCAGGCAGTGTATTAATGAGTACTGCCTTCTCTTAATGCAAAGCTTTAGGATTTCAAGCAACCCACAGATTAAACACAACAAGAATTTAGGAAATGGACCTTTTCACATGGTGATTTATTAACTAAGATAATACACTTGATAGCACAAAGGTAGTAACAAATCACAATATTCCAATAAAAAGATACAGTTAAAAAACCAACACTGTGGCCTTCACAGAACTGACACACACACACACAAAAATTAAAACAAATCGCAAACAAGCAGCCCCTATTGGAAGCCAGGCTGCTTAGCAACCAGCCTCTAGTTGCTAGGATGCACTCCTTTAACATACCATCATGAATACTAGCACAGCCAAAGAATAATTTGGTATGAACAAAAGCCCATGAAAGAGAGCGGGACTTAAGTGCGTCTGGTTTCCCCTCGGAGAACAATGCAGCTGCCAAACCAATCTGGAAGCCCCGACATCATTGTTCCACCAACCCCACAATCTGCTCTGACTCGAGGAAGTCTAGTTAATGGGCAATACTTTTAAGCTGGACTGAAAAGTTGAGCTGGCTCATGTACCGCTGCTGCAGAATACAGCGAGATAATGGGTCACTGCCTAAATCCGTGTACTGTGAAATGTCATTTTAGTATTGAACCAAAAGTAAAAGGAGGGTTTTCTTGGAAGGGGGGGAAGAAGAGTATGTATATTAACAGCATTAAATACCAAAAGCCTGAAGTGCACAGATTAGAAAGAGGATTTTTCTTTTTTTAAGTGTTAGTTAAAATAATACTTAAGTCGTTCTCCAATCACTTCTTTCTTGAAGTTTAAGTGCTTTACAGGAACTACAATCATAACACCCTCCAGTGGGATTCAAAGAAGTCACTAGCATATGAATGTGTCTGAAGATCAGGCATTATATGAAACGTATTTTAGATGATTTGCACATCAACTGCATATGAAAAATGACCGTAGCCTGAGCTTGGTCCATTGTTAGGAATATATACATAATCAGCCTCACATCTATCTGCTTTAATTCTCCTGTCAATCTCCATCATGCTCCAATATATAATTGCTTGTTTTGCAAAGAACTCTACTGTTTTTCAGAAACTATTTAAAGAACTTAATAATGAAAGCAGCAGCCTTAACATCTCCCACGGATAATATACAGTCATTATACTATTGCTTTAAAAGCGTAGATAAAATTGTATTTGTACTGTAAATCCAAAGCTAAACATTTCTGGAATAGTTTTGCATAAGCAGTACACTATTCCTGGCATTTGGCCTAAACCCTGCATGCAAACTGCATTTATTTTCGGACAAATTTTTACAATGCCTGGGAATTTTGTGTATCGTACTTGTGGTCAGTAGGATGTCTTAGAAACATTATACTTTGGAGCTCCAACCATGATGTCCTTTATGAGATTCATTGACTAGAACCATGAAAATCAGATGTCACTGTTGAATGCTGCTGATTATTTTGTCTTGGTTTGGTAAGTGACGAGCAACATGCCAGGCAGTCAATTTGAATGAATTTGTATTCCAAATAAAAACAAGAGTACCTATATACAGGACAATGAAGCTCATGAAAACCAGAAAGGGTCTTATTTATCTAGGGAGCATCATCAGCTATGAACTCCTTTATTTACAAGGAGCTTTTATCACACACATATGGTTTTAAAGTATGCTGACTGATAAAATGCAGTATAGCTAAGAAAAGCATCTACTATGAATTCTGACTCAAATGAGAAATAAACAAAAAAAATCACCCAAAAATTTCAGTCATTAAAGTCTTCACCTTTTGGTTATGCTCACATCACAGCTCAGTAAAAGAATTTGTATTTACGAAAATGTTAATAAAATGGGTAACTCCCAATTTAGACATACCTATGATAACCTAAGTTTTGAACTGGAGCCTGTTTGAAACTACAGTATCTCACACTGTGTTCACTGTTACAGGCTTAAAGTACTATACATGCATTTATCATGCACAAATATAATAATCCAGATGAGCACTTAATTGCAGGAGTATAATCTTTTACCATTTCTTAGAAGTTGCCACTATTTTCCACTAACCATTAACAACAATCAGCCCATAGGTTTACCTCCATACAAAACAAATATTTCTCAAAGGGATGTGGGCAAGTAGATCACCTAATTTTTTACTGTGTATTCAGAACATTTTCCACTTACAGTTGAGCACAAAAGAAGCAATTTAATGCAAATTTAGTTCACAGAGGAAAATAACAGAGTAGTGTCGTGTGGCAGAGTATAACAGAAAATGTGTATTCTCAAAAGACCATCAACAAGTTTCTGAAGAAACACTCTACAAGGAAATAGCTCAACATGTTTTCACACAGGTAGACTTTTTCTACGTCCTCTAAACACAAAATGGAAAATATTGAAATCATTTTGTTGAAACATTCAGTGCTTGTCTCAGACAGAAGAGTTGATCAGAAAAAAACCAACGTATCCATTATCCAAATGATAAAGATACTGCAACAATGTAAATAAAATAATGAATATGTAATAAATACCTACTGCTGTAGTTTCTATGTATTTAATTACCATTGTATTTGAGCGAGTGCTGTTGTCTGCATCGTTCTATCCAACAAAGGAGGGATGTCCCATTGAACAGATTGGTTAATGCTCTGGGGCAACAGATGTCTACTGGAACTGCAGGAGACCAGCAACTGGTGGCCTGCCCATCTTCTGAAAACTTTCAATAGACTCATGCATATGTTCACACAATAGGGCATGTGGTAGAAATGCAAACCTCTTTTTAACCCTTTTATATGCTCTCTATCCCTCTCAACTGATATATGAAGGTCTTTGTTTTGAACTTTTTTTTTTTTTTACAGGATCCTTGGAACACAGGCTCATGGAGTGCATAGTGTTTGTCCTTCAGCCTAACATCTGAACTCAAAACATAAAACAAAATAGATTAGAAACTTTATAAAAACAACTGGGCTAGATCTGACACACTGATAACTGGTTTTCAAAACTCAAAACCTTTGACTGTAACACATTCCTATCTGAGAGCACCCTAATGCTCAATCTTACACTACAGTATCTTCAGACAGCCCGTAACCAAGTTCTTCCTATTTCCACAAACATGGTAAATTTCACCCATGGTGTGTATAATGGAAAAGGTGTCTAATTTTGTTTTTCTTTAAGAGCTTTTTCTAATAGTCACAATTTAAATAACATCTTATTTGCAAAAGAAGGGTAAATACCTGTAACTTAAAAGTTGAAACCTCTCATTCTCCCCAGTGATCTAGAGATTCCACTCTACTGCCTACCATTTCCAAATTCTGGGAAAGGCACCATTACGGATTCTTTCAAAAGTTCCTTAATAGAACGCACTGTCTGAGATCAACACTCTTTCATATACTTAATCTTAGCAGGTAACTGTTCTTCTTTCCCTCTTTTTCCAAGAGACACCCAAAGTGTGCAAACCTCAGCTGACATGCAGGCTGGCTCGTTGTCCAAATGCAAGCTGATAACGCTGCCACACCAGAAAGGTGACCCATCCCGTTTGTGCAGAGAGAAGCCCCTATACTTACGTTGGCTGGAAAACACACAGACATTGGTTTCTCGTAGCTGTTCCAGAAGCAACTCCTTAACACGATTTCAGCTGCAGACTTCAGGCAAGCAAGCAGAACAATGAATGGACGAACAGATGGACCCGCGATGTCTTTGCTTAACCTACTACTGAGCGGCCGCGGAGCCAATCACGGCCCGCAGAGCTCACAATTAGTTGGCTGGGCAGATGCAAGGCAACCTCCCCACCCTGCATCAGGTTCGGAGGTTTCTAAGATAAGCAAGTTGATGTCATTCTCAGGGTCTGCCCCGGGCAGCATGTGTATTAACGAGGGGTGTGCAGCAACAATAGGCCATACAAAAGAGACTAGCAGGCAGCTGCTGTATGAGAGCCAGAGTCATTAGGGAGCAGGCTGCCAACAAGAAACACCTGGCTTGGGCAGACTTCAGCTTCTCCTCATTGTTTCTAATTCATGAAACAAAGAAAAGAATTATTTTTTGAGTAGTAAAAATTGTGAGTTTCTATTAAAATATATCAGTTTGGAGGAACAGAACCCCTTCTGTTATGGAAACAAAAACTTCTTTGTCAGGAAAAATATTAAAGAAAAATAAATCTATCAGGAGCTATTGTAGTCCTCTTTTCTTGTTAGCAAAATTAATCATAGTGGTATAAAGCACAAGGAGGTATGAAAGGAGCCCACACTAAACACTGAGATGTATTCAGAAACTGCTTTCTGAATTTTCTGACACTTTTCTACATTAGTCAATAATTGCGACAAACAAACTTGCATTTAGACACAACTCTAAGAGTACTTGTAAGTAATTTCAATGGACGGGGTGAAAGTGTTTAAACTAAAACCACATAAAATTAATATATGGAATAATGGATATTTTTAAGCAGTTGAAACATTAGAGCACTTGATGGAAAGGAACTACGAACCACTCTTTTGTTCTGGAGTCCCTTATATTTGTTTGCAACAGAACTTCTTTCCTCTTTTATTTTTTCACAGATCTGTTCTAGATGCTTTCCATCTCTTGTCGATGATAGAATATTTGAACAGAAGTCTGGAGCCAGGCTATAGACAACTCTTTATTGTTTTTATTTTCAATCGAAGTAATCTACATAGAAACACAAACTCCAGTCCACATCTCCCCTCACTGCCCAGCATTTCCATTGGCCAACATAGAAGTTTAGCAACACAATTGCAGCAAGGTTTGATGCTTGATAAAAAAAGGTGGTTTCAAATAAGAATTTGCCACTGCTGATAACCTCAACAGGTTGACACACAGAAGGAAGGGATTCTGCATTTGCAAATGTTCATCTGAATGACTACTAGAAAAGTGTATTTACTGAACTTCAGTATCATTACATGACTAAAAGCAATAATGAGGAACCACAGAGGCAGCTGCCCTCTTCTGTTTGTGAGGACAGGCAAACTGCTAGGAAATATCTACTGTGATTTAACAGAAGAAAAGAATGAGAATAGGTTTGTTATAACTGTTTTGAGTAACTTTCCAAGCTTTATGTGGATATTAAAGCGATTCAACACAGTAAATGAAATTACACACTGTCACGCTGTTACACTGATGCACTTATCAGGTGCCCAGATATTAAACTTCAAAGAAGAAACCCCAACCATAGTTTCTCTGCACTGTCAATTAAACACTCCTAAAAAACAACTACTAACACCACAATTTTGGAGCTTTTAAGCTGGAGGCAGGAGGAGACTCCACACTAATTTCTGTCACTGTGAACACAAAGACTGAGAGAAAGCTACCCACGAGCACAGTGGGACGCCTGATCCCCAGCACTGGATTAAGCCTCTTTGCAAACAGCAAATAAAAGCAGTGATCTGAAAAAGCTAATCAGTCCCTGCTGTGGTATTTAGACTACCTCAGTTGCCGGTATTGGATAACGTTAAGCATATTAAAACTTCTGTAGGCAAAATTGGAAGCCAGTCCACTTCACCTATGTCCAAGAACTGCACTTAAATGCAAGCAGGATCACCTGGCTAGTCATTTATTATCTCCCCGGTTAGAGCCAGGCATTTCTTTTGCAATACAGAGATGCTTGCTTTGCAGAGACACATATGATACTCCTTACATACATTTACAACAGAAAACTCCGCGGCAGAGAAGTGCTCTACTTACGCTCTACAAGCACAACCAGTGCAAATGTATTAGAAAACTGCCTTAAAAATAATGCTGTAAGAAGATCACTTGCAAAGACCTGCTCCCTCTGTGTCTTCTAGAATAACAATAAGAACACCACTCTATTTAGCGTACCCCTCAACTCTCCACATACCAAGCATATATCTTCAGGGAACCAGGGATAAACTTCAGTTACAGATTAAAGTTCATGCAAACACCATGCTGCAGCACCATGACCAAAATGAGAATAGATGCAATCTGAAAACTTACATTATATTGTTAAATTTACAGAAAATATTCTAGCAAGGTATAGCTGTGGGAATTAAGAAGACATTTTCTAATTCTATCTTGTGCACAACATCAGTTACTTAAACTAGCTGCCTCTTCTGGAAGCATCTTCTCAGCTCTTCCCAAAAAAGAAGTTGGGTTGTTGAGGTTTACAAGGTGTCAGATCATCCTATTAAATCACGCTTGTGATGACAGAAAAGCATTCATACTAAGGTTCATCAAGTACATGAGGCTTCCTTGTGGGAATGATGAGCTCACCAAAGACACCTTATTCTTAAAAAGTGGGGCTCTGCCGTCACACCTGTGAAAGACTGTGAGAGCATCACCAGAAAGTACAAAGCAAGCACAAGGTACACAGCACAAAAGGACAAAGCAAGTTCTATTTATTGTGCTAAAACCTCCAAATCCAATAACAAGTTCAACAACTTCTTATTGCAATACACGAAATACAAAGAGGTAGTAAATTAAATCCAGACACAGCAAATGTAACAGCTCCTTCAAATTTCTGGTCGTGGAAGATGAGTAAGCTAAAAAAACCTGTATTTGTGGCTGCTAGGTATGGGACATTCTGTACAGTGCTTGTGAGGTCCTTGATGACATTTGATTAAACAGCAGGCCAGCAAAAGATCCTGAATTGCCTGCAGGTGAAGGGCTTGGAGACTCCACAGTGGAAGGAGATTTCAGAATGGCACACTGGAAGGGGATGGGACGCTGCAGAGAGACACAGACCAAGGTGTCTCTTGGTCTGGGCAAGGGGTGGGAGGGAGAGCATCCCCTTTATCCCCCCCACTGCCAACACTGCCCAGTGTGGTGTGAAAGCATGCATGGAAGGACCAGAGAGACCACAGAGGGGAGAGCTGGAGCAGCTGGGAAATTCAGACAGCAGAGGCTGAAGATATTTGGGAAGCACTACTATAAGGCAGAAAAAAACCACCTAACCACCCCCGCCCAGCAAAGGCTTCTAGTTCCAGCCAAATCTTGTTATTTTAAACACATTGAAAACAAAGCCTTACTTAAAAAGAAATTATTTTATGCAAACATACAAAATGGTCATTCTGTATGTATTCAATACTCCAGTGGTATTGTTGCAGCAATTAGAAAGACAATTTGTCCCATTAATGTGTTTAATTAGCTTTTATTTTAGAACTTTGTGCTAAGCCCCTTGCAATAAATGATGTCTTTGCAAGAACACACTGCACAAGTTAAATCAATCACATACCACTGCATTTATGAAATAGAAATTAAAGTTATAGGCTACATACAAAACTCAGCCCCACAAAAAAGTAGAAAACCTACATTTACTGTTGGACTCGGGAGCTGCAAGGGAGATGCTTATCTTTAAAATTACAAGGTGGCAATATACAAAAAAAATATTCTTTTCAAATTATATGAAGAGATAGACTATCTTAAGTAGAACACTTGAAAGAAATTCACCTAATTTTGAGGAGTGGTAAGTGGTGCTCTAGACTGGATGTACTCACAGACAAAACCAGACAAAAAACCACCACTCTACAGCCATACAAAGGAGTGAATTAAATAACGCATAAAGAGTGTCTAGAATTCAGAAAAAGAACTGATATCATGATAAAGATGAGTAATGAGAGAATAACTAACCTTTCAAAACCACCATATTTTAAAATAAGATTCAACTGTATTTTCAAAAGCAGTGCAATTGCTCAGTAGAAAAATATGCTCTTTCAAATGGATTAAAACAAAGTAATGAAGAATTCTTTCACTCTTTGAAAAAAGACTCATCTCTCTCTAGTTATCCTTAAAATTATAAATGCAGAGATGCATTTTCCAGCAGGGTGTCATCTTAAAAGAAGGTCAGAATGTCTACAGTTTCTGGTATAATCCCTTTAAATCATCAGTACATTAGCTTCACACAAGACTTGAGCAAACCACGGCAACATTTATCAGGATGTCCTCTGAGATTTTGAAGAGAGGCAGAAAACCCCAAGTTCTATCATAAATAGTGATTACTTTTTTGCTAACCACGGCTAGAACAGATCCAGTCTTTGCTTTTCTGTTGGTAGACAAAGGCAATGACCATGAGCTGTTCATCACAACATGACAAGGCGCCCGCCTGCAGCTGCACAGTTTGCCTACATTAGGAGCCCAACAGGCTTGAGCCACACCAGTCAACTACACAGAAAGCACAAAGCAGCATTCTGTGTCACCAAAAAACACTGGAATCACCCCTCACTATCACACTGAGATGTAGCACCTGAAATGAAACACATTTTCTGAAGTAGGTTTTAATTTTAAAAGTAAATAGTTTTTATCATGTGACAAAAAACCCAGCTCCACTATGTTTACCTAAGAGGATAATGAAAATGTCATTGCCTCAGTACTGCAACTTACAGATATTCATTGTAGGATGGATTCCTAAGCTGTGCTCCTTTCACAGCATCACAGAATTGCTGAAGTTGGAAGAGACCTCTGTAGGACATGAGGTCCAACTCCCCTGCTCTAGCAGGGCCACCAAGAGCCAGCTGCTGGGCCCTGTCCAGACAGCATCTGAACATCTCAAAGCATGGACACTCCACAACCTCCCTGGGCAGCTGCCAGTGTTTGGCCATGCTCTCAGTAAAAGCACATTTCCTAATGTTCAGAAGGAATAGTTGGTGCCCGCTGCTTCTGGTCCTGTCCACGGGCACCACTGAAAAGAGCCTGGCTCTGCCTGCTTTGCACACACCCTTCAGGAATTTACATGCATTGATAAGAAACCTACAGGCCTTCTCTCCAGGCAGAACAGTCCCAGCTCTCTCAGCCTTCCCTCCTTGAGGAGATGCTCCAGTCCTTTCATCATCTTTCTGGCCTTTTATTAGACTCTGTCCAGTAACTCCATGTCTCTCTTCTACTGGAAGGCTCAGATTTATCTCACCAGTGCCAAGCAGAGGGGAAGGATCACATCCCTTGCCCTGCTACACCACCCCTTGTGACACAACCAGGCCACTGCTGGCTGCCTCCAGCACAATGACGTACAGCAGGCTCAAGGATTTCCCCACCTTTAAGTGCTACAGCTCAAATGTGGTTAAACCCCAGCACAAACATACAAGCCACTGTAACCACACCTGCACAAGCACTCCAGGGTATGCACACAGATGGACAATCACAGAAGTTTTGTTTCTGACGGCAGTAAGTCACATGGCCAGAAATTCTTGGGGGGTTTTTTGGGAAGAGACACAAAGCTCTAGTGGAAAGTATTCAGGGCTTTACAAGCTAGAAAGCACTGAAATCCCCCTCTACACACTAAGGTGGCTGTTGGGCAACTGCTCTCATCAACACCATCTCATAAACTTCAATGTGAAATGCTCTGTCCATTCCTGCAACAAATGGAGGAACAGTGCTTACTTTAATATTGTAACTGTTTAATTTATTTATTATTATTTATGAATTGAAGCAGACACTGAGATACAAAGCATTCTAAGGGAAAAAAAGTTTCCACCAATACATGCATGTTGGATTTGATCTCCTCCCACTTCCAGGAAGAGTCATGTTGTCTGCATGCTTTCTGAGCACGAAAATTTGAACTGTCTAATTAACTTTCCCTGTGACAATACTGGGTGGCCAGACAATGCCTACAACTGTACAAAGTGCATACCATCATGCTTAGGAAAGTACTTTTATTCAAATTTGTTCTGTCAGAAGAAAATCCTCTAACAAAACTAACATGGTTATGTGAAAAAAACTACTCTCTTTATTTAAATACACTCAGCTAGTCAACTTAGTATCTTTTATCTGTGCCACAGACTATTGTTAAGAGTTTGAAAGGTTCGTCAGAGGAAAATAGGCCTCTCAAACTGTCTAGAGACATGGCCAGGTTGTGTTTCAGGCCATGTTGCTGGCAATAGAGCCCCATAATCTCCAGGGTTCCTGGACACAGTTCAAGGTGTTGGTTGGACTCTGTGTCGCCCTAAATGGCTCCACAGTGTTATGCTTATTTGAGACACAATTCCTATGCCTGTACCACACGGCTGCAGTTGTCTTTTTGGCCTGGAGCCTTCTGCAAGAGAGCTGCCAGCAGCGGATTTTCTGCACGACTTTCAGCCTTGCCATTTACTCTCTACTGGGATGAAAGAGTAAGAGAACATGTTAAGTTCAATTTTTAACCCGGATTTAAAAGTAAGCTAAGAATCAGGCAAGACAGAGATGATCATGTGGTTTGTCCCCACACACTTAGTGCAGAACTGTTTCTTACTTTCCAAGGAAGTCTTTAACACACCCAACAAGTGGCAACAATAGCCAGATCTTACACAAAGTGGGTTACAGTAGCTGCAAATCAAAGTTCCAAATGAACTTGCATTCTTGGAATGAAAGAAATAGCTGCACAGAAGTCTATCTTATTACCTGTCATTTAAGTATAGTTTTCCTTCAGATTTACTGTATTCCTGAACTCAGGAAAGACCATCAGAAAGTCCCCATGCTGAGCTACATACAGGCTTTGAAATCCTAGTATTTTACACATTAATAAAACAGCTTGCTCATGTTTAATAACCTAATACATCAGAAAGAGACAAGCAGTGTTAGTGATTTCACATAATTCTTCCAGCTATTTGCAGTCTCAGAGTCACTCTGAGCTCAGAGGTCTGCAGCTTTTAAAATAGTAATTAATTTTGCTGGCCAAATTTTCTTGTATTTAGTTGAAAAGCCAGGTAGATTTTAGACCTGTGAATTTGTGCACACTACTCTTTAATAAAGTTAACATTTTGAGCCCTTTTGAGCCCCCAGTGCTCATACTCTGCTCTTCAGAATCTTTGTTATGAAGTTAGATCTGATAAAGACATGCAAATGGGAATTCTTCATCCAGAACTGGTGATGCTATTAGCATTAATATTAAATACTTTAGTTTAGAAGGAATCTCTGGAGGTCAACTAGTCCAACAAACCCCACTTAATACAGGGTCAGCTACAGTAGGTTGCTCTGTGTCTTTTCCACGTCCATTTTTGAGGATTTCCAAGGCTGGAGACTCCACAACTTCCACAAACATCTGCTCCAGTGTGTAAGTATTCTCACGGTGACATTTTTCTTCATCTTCAGCCAGAATTTCTCACTACACCTTGCCAACTGCTGCCTCTTGTCCTTTTGCTCCATGCCTCCAAATAGAGTACTTTGTCTTCTCCAAACAAGTTATAGAGCTGAAGAGAGCTGTAAGATCCCCCTCTTGTCTTTTCTTAAATAAGGCTGAACAAACTCAGCTCTCCCAGTGTCTCTCCTTGTTACACAACGTACTCCAGCCCTCTCATCAAATTGGTAGCCAGCCCCTAGACTGGTCCCTGTAAGGCAATGTCTTCTCCCGTTCTTTGGAGACCAAAACTGGACTCAGTGCTCCAAATACAATCTCACCAAAGGAGTGCCAAAAGGAGGTAAATGATCACTCCACTTGGCCCGCTGGTGATTCTCTTGCTAATACACCCTATTTAGCCTTATTATCTATTTCTGCAACATCATCTTACACTTACCAAGGGATGAGGCCTTGCTTTCCACAAAAGGATCCCATGTCAGCAGAAGAACTAAACCCTATTTACAATGCCCACTGGAGGCATCTGTTTTCAGTCTGCCCACTACAAATGTTTTCTTGTCAGAGATCTCACAGGCATAATGATGAACGCATTCAAGCTGCAGATGAACAATTCAAACTGCACACAGAAGTAGCAAAAAAGATCAACTTTAAGATGATGATGCTTATTTCACACTAATGAGTTTGCTTCTCTGAGGTCTCTCTGGCATATATATATATGTATATATCAAAAGCAAACTGATTTGTAACATACTAACATCCAAAATTTATCAAGGCATTCAATGTGAATTATAGAGTGTCACCACAGCCTTATGAAACTTTGGAGCAGCCAGTTTTATGAACAAATCAGATGGCAGACTATCACTAAATACTGAACAAACGTTAGGGAGAGACCATGCACTGTACCAATGCCATTAAAACGTATCAAGGAACAATTATTCTCAGTCCTGAAAAAAACTGGCTGCATAATTTCACAATGCAAACACACACTAAATCTCCATGAGAGCTGTAGTTTAGCTTCTCCTAAATTATCAGGCAAGAATGGCTTACCAAGTTTCACTTATAAGTAACGCTCAATTCAGAGAAGACGGCAAAGAGCTCCCACAAAATCTGTGACTTTCAATAAATCCTGGCAGTAAGGTCAAGCTCCAGGAAGTGGGCACTACCTAAACACATTTAGCCACATGGACTTTTGTTGGAACCAGATGAAAGTCCCATCAATGTATACACGATACCAGTTGTTATTTTCTTCCACAGAACAGCTACAGTAAAAAGGTATGAAAACACAAGTGAAGAAGTGCCTGGGGAAACAGCAGCTGAAGCAGAAAACTCTGATTTTAATCTTTCACCAGAAAGCATGGGCTGTAGCTCAAAAACTTCAAGAAGCCCAGACTGTAATCCCAACAGTGACAGTTCCAGAAACTCTAATGAGTCCAATTCACAGCTCAGCAAGGATGGCAAAAGCCTAGTTGGCAGCCCAGCAAGAATGGCAGTACAAACCCCAGAAGCAGCTGCTACAGGGACTTGTGAACCCAGGTGCACAGCCCTGGGCACTTGGACACCACAGTCCTTCCCTAGCCAGAACAAACAATTTCCAGAGGTGTATCTGGCATTTCAAATAGCATGTATTGGAATTATTGCTGAAGGAAAAATCATCTGAGGTTTCCAAATTAGTTGAGTGTTTTAAGGTAGAAAAGCCTTACGGGATGTTGCTGCAAGCTATGAGGCTCTAAGGCTCTCCATTACGACAAAACTGAGATCTCTATGAAAGTGTTTATGGCACTTCTTGTTAGAGAAATGTCTCTCATCAAGAATGAGGCCATGCATTGAATTTGGAAAGATCAGATAACTCAGCAATTCAAATATTAGCTTTACAGATGACAAAGGATTGAAGAGACCTGTTGAGAGTCAAGGCACCAAATACAATGGTAACTATGAGAGCAGAGATGAAGAATGAGATACCAGCTACTTACGGTAACAGTTTAAAGAACAAAAGTAGACTAGGAAAGTAGCTTCTGCTAAAGGAAGTGCAATCTGTCCCTTTTCCAGACAATCTCTGCCAAAACACCAAATTTCATTAATCCCAAGATAAAAGGTCTAAGTCACAGCAACACTGAAATTTTCAGTCCATCACAAAACTTCAAACCTTCATGGGACTGATCCATTGATTTCACAACTTAGCACATTACTTTTTACAGCTCGTAGGGGAGCACGGCTCACACAAATGGTCATTTAGGAATTATCATGTGAGTTTCTGTCAAGCAGCAAAGGGCTCAAGGATTTTACTCTTTAAGATGCTCCCCAGACTCTGAGCTTTACCTACTCACAGCAAGCAAAATGCTTTTCAGGTATTTGCAATAACCTGTGTCACATTTACTGAACACCCCCAGCTTCACCGATTCTCCGATCTTTGGCACTCCTCTGCAACTTTCAACCACCTCCCAAGACATTCCTTTCATACCAAAAGAAATTACTCTATTTCTTCCATTGGGAGGATTAATAACATCCATTAAACTTTTCTGCACTCCCATACACTGAATGTCTTGCCCCTCCCTCCTCTCTACCCACTCTTTTCTCAAAATACCAACTTCTCATAAAGTAAAATCCCTCCTCCTGAATAAAGCTTTAGTTTCCTCATTATACACCCTGAAGAAAACTGTAATTTTAAGAAAGAATACATTTAAAATACTTTGTATAATACTGCAGAAATTTTATGCAAAAGAACATTCTTATCCTGAAAGAATTTAGAATCAAATCGAGTCTAAAACAGAGGTATTGAGAGCTACATTTATGAGCACATAGAGGGTTTCTACGTTTAAAGGACAGCAGAACCTGGGATGGTCTAGCATTCTATTCTGTATCCACCTACCCAAACACACACATGTACATACAAATACATAAATAGACACCTAGTCTCCCAGGGAGGAGGATGACGTATGTCAAATTTTAAAGTGTTACACTGGTATCATAAATCAAGCCAATATAACCTTAAAACGGTCAAGCCAGCAGGAGAGGTAGTCTGGTGCACGCTGTGACATAAGCCTGGAAGAATGATGAATCTCAGAGTTGCACAGGGTGAGGTACCTTACTCCCCAGGGGAAACTTTGAAAACATCTCATCTGGACCTTTCAAGTCGGGAGAGCAGAGGTGCAAGTCTTAAAATTGAGGTATGCTTTCAAAGCATCTCATTCTGCAGCTATGACTCAAGAATGAATGGAGCTTGAGTTTACCAAGGCACTAAAATAATTCCTTAATGGGTAGTAGAACACCCTAGCAGAATGTGAAAGTCAGTGTCAAATGTCAAGCCCAGCACTTCGTGCTAAGCAAAACCAAATTTGGATTTTTGGTAGTGCAAGCTAAGCTTTTTACATAAGACATGTGATCTAACCTGAAGTAATCAATCTTGATAGGTAAAAGAGAAATGCCTGGTTCATCTAAGCAGAAAGCCCCAAGGTTATGAAAAATCTCTGTCAATTTCTACTCGCCACTAAACAACTTGGTAAGGAACATGCTCTTTGACAGAGCCTCAAGCTGTTACACAAAAACATTTAAAGATGAAGAGCTTTTCAATAAAAAATCTCCTCTAACTCTGGAGATCTGCCTATTCCACAAGACATACAGAGGAAAAAATACAGACAGTGAGAAAAAAAATTAAAAAAAAAAAAGAAGGAAAAGGAGTGGGGGAGAGGAGAGGGAAGAGGGAGTGAAATGTCTCATAACTCTACCAGGAAGGCAATTATGAACAGATTGCAATTGATTTTCTATCTATTCTCTAACTGAAAATAACTACAGTTTGAGGCCAGGAAGTAAGAAAAATTACTCTGATTCTTATTACACCATCTCACCTCTGCTTTTTTATAGTCTACTTTTAACATATAATTTAGCAATTAAAATGAAAAGTCAATTCTTTCAAGCATAAAAATATGGGCTCATTCAATTAATGGGTTTCTTGATTCAAACATACAGTAGAAGGGGTACATTTATTGTAAATATTAAGCAAGCTTGGAGACATGAGGCATTTTACACATAACTATACATGACAAGAGATATAAAGCATCACTCTATAACTTCAGTCCAAGGACAGAAACGCTTCAGTCTCTTCATAGAACCAACTCACTGCAGTCTGTGCACAACATCTGTTTCTTACAGTAGCTCAGACACAGTTTTCCGTATCCCAAGTCACAAACCAAAGTGTAATCACCTCGACCATCAATAAGGCCACTGGCTAGCTCCCATGGCAACAAACACCATGCAAATGGCTGAATGATGAAATATCTCTTGAATAACTTAGAAAAACTCTTATCTATGTCTACTTAGCTACATGTGGAACATTGCTTCAGAGAACAGCAAAAGCAGCAGAATAATATTTACAGAAGAGGAAAAGCAGAAGTTTTACATCACATATTTTCTAACCTTCCTCCTAGTTACTATAAACCTCTCTCCCCCTTTTTTATTACTGTTACTCCCTCTGAAGCATTTCAATTTTAAATAATTATCTGGAGTACAGATTACGAAGAGATTGATCAATGGAGGCTGAGACTAGCAAAATCCAGATTATGATCTGTTCAAATTAAAAAACAAAGTACAGCCAGGGGGAAAAAAAAAACCCTTTAGTTCTCAAGGGCAGATTTTTTTAAATAACTGGTTCAAGATAGAAGTTAGGGACATGATGCAGAAAACACCGAACAAGATTTTGTGACTCCTTCAATGAAAGAAGTCAAACTAAATCACACATCTCTTTTCTACCACATGAAGTTGCTTAGCTGTAGCCATTTCTGAGGACAACAAAAACTGACCTGAGCCAGACAAGTTCCTCATTTTACTTCACGCTGACTTTGAACTGCTTTTTCTCCAGCTTGCTTAAAGAGTACTTTCAACTGCATGCATGAAATAAAATCTCGTAAGGTTTTTGGCTTACCTATGTAAAACTGAACAGTAATAGGTTTCATCAAATATCTAACTGCATCGCCAATTTTTTCAAGTCTCACCAACTGCAAGCCTAGTTTTCTTCAAAAATATCAACAGCTCTGGAACACCAACAATGTTTTTAAAGGCTGGTATAACCCAGAGAAGCAGGCAGTGAAATCACTGCAGCAGAGTGCTGTTCAGCACAGCAGTCAGCATGAAATGCACAGTCTGCACAGATGAGTCAAGTCTGGATAATCCCTTCATGCTCTGTCAGGTTGAGAGTATGGAGTTTGGTTTTAAATTGCATACCTTCAATGAAGTCCACTTTTCCGCATTCACATTTTAAGACAATATTTTAATGCATATTTTGATTTGCAGATATGTAAAAATACCGCTAGTGGAGTTCTGTCTGTCAGGATCTCATAAATAATAACTGTCTTTTTAAAAGGATTGCAAATGGTAATGGTAACAGGTCCATTGGTTGACTGCTGCCCAGAAGTCTGGTGTAGTAATAAAAGTGTAATAATCATGGTAAGATTTGTAGAGAGATGAAATACTTCAAATTGGTTCAACTACATCCATTAGGAAAAAACAAAGAGTAAGTTTTTGAATTTTCAAGAGTAAGTGGCCTAATTAATAAAGAAAGAAGGGGGAGCAAGGGGAGAGAAAACAGAAAATTTCCCCCCTAATTCTCTAAAATAGTTGCAAATGTGTTTTACACTGACATAACAAATTCTCTTTAAAATGCCAGCATGCTTGAGTTCAGATTCATTCATGACAGATTACACTCTGTTGAAAGTGTAGTATCACCCTGGAGCATTGCCAGTTAGAAAATTCAGTTCACTAGGATATATCTAATATAATCCTTGAAGAAGTCTTATTGTCAGCTCACTGGCTTGCTATATAGGCAAATGCTGCATGGTAAGGAGACAGTGGAAGAGGAAGTACCCTGCCACTTTGAAAACCCAGACATACTTGAATGGTTTATTTTCCTTCCAGATCAAAAGACTATGCTACTGCTATCTTAAGTATGTTGTTAATTGCATAACCCTAAGAACCGCAATTATGAGTTATGTCTCCGCTTTGCAAAGACAGATCAAGAGGACAAGACACAGTAAACATGACATTTCAATACATCTGTTGTTCAAGAAATGTGGTCTGCCGTTTACTGGGATGGATTTACTTAACCCAAATTTCGGCAACACCATTGCTTAAGGGCTATTTCGCCCTGTCAGACCAGAGGCAGGCACGGGAGTGAGACAGGGCCAGGTCCGGTTGCAGAAGGTGCTGCACAAGCACAGCCCGGCAGAGTTTCCTCCCCCGGGCATTATAAAATAGCGTCACCGCTCCACAAATACAACCCTACATGCCCGGCGCTACTCAGACATGCCTGCAGAATTACACACAAAACACACAGGTGATTGAAAATTAATTTTCAGGAGAAATTACGACTCAGAAGCCACAGCCAGATCTGAGAATGGTGAAACCAACATTTAATACGGTTCGGTTAAACAGAGCAAGCCAAACTGTGCAGCCTATCCTGTCACACAAAGCGGAGGGAATAAATCTACACTTTCCTCACAGCATTAT
>VYXD01012605.1:0-11262 GCA_013397195.1 Hylia prasina
AAATTAGCCTCCAAGTCACCAAAGGCTATTTGAAGGCTGCAGACAACCTTCAAGATCAGAGTCTAGGTGAGGATTGCCAGTGTGACTGTGACATCAATGCAACAATGAGTCACTGTTGGTGGTTCCACAGAGATCAGTGAAACTGGGAGACGATAGATGAACCCAGAATGGTGAGAGAGCCACGTCTGTGTGTGGATGGAGCCTGGGCAGTGCGTGAGCAGAGCTAGAGAAGAGAGAGCTCAGAGCTTGACATTTGACACTCAACACTCTCATGTCTCTGTTCCTGAGCTCCTGCTCTGCTGCAGAATGTGTGAATTAGTGTTGGTGTTGAAACATCACACCCTTCCCAATGTGCACCTACTTATTTATTACATTAAAAAGAAATAGCCAGTGGTGTCCCTCTGAGGGGATGAGGGAAGATGACCCTTTGCTACACAGGCCAGAGAAGTCAGCACTTGGGTTTCTCTACAGAAAATGACAAATCCTCTCCGCATGCCGTGGCAGCTCCAGTGCTTATCCTCAGTGTATTTAATCTTAGTTTTACATGAAATGTGGTCATATATACTCTGGAGAAGTGAAGACTGCTATGGGATTGAAGAGGGGGCAGGACATCTGCTACTGTAGCACATAGCCTTGGTCACACATCCCATCTCAAGCTGCTGCCACTGAAACCCCTCGGCCTCTGCTGAGTCCCAGAGGGTGACTGAGACCACTGGTCGTGAGCTTCCCAGGGGCTTGGTTTAACCCTTTCCCAGAAATGGCTTTTCCTTGAAAGACTTTAGTTGGAAATTGGAGAAAGGTCTGTATGGAGCCAGCCTGCATCCCGTTAAGAGGTCTCCTCATGCTATGGAAACACTTCAGTGGGACAGAAGGATATTTAACTGCTTATGAACTCCGGGATAGGAGCAGCAGTTTTCAGCCTGGGTGGGTCGGCCGAGGGAGCAGTAGCTGCCGCACGATGGCATTGTCTGCTGCAGAGACGGGCAGCGCTCCTGCGGCTCAGAAAACTCCGCAGCAGCGCTCCCCGGGAGCAGGGCGCGGGGCGAGCTCCTAGCGCTGGTGTTCAGGATCAGGTTACTGCCGCTAGACTGGGCTAAGCCTCTCAAAATGGCTTTTTCCTAAAGGAGGAATCTCTCTGTCCCCAGCTCCTGGCTGAGGTGTTGCAGCAGAACAATCGGAGCCTGGCACGAAGCTACTCTTGCACTGCCGCATTGTATGAGGGAGGTGTCGCCGTCCGCTGAGGGAAACTGCGAGCACCTCTTTTAGAATTAGACGGTCAGGAACGAAATTAAGTCGAGACAAACATTTATTGGTAATGAAAAAAAAAAACCAAACCCAAAAAGGAGTTACTCTACTAAAGAGAGTAAGAGAAAAGACGGGGCATGAGGAAGACAAACGGGAAAGGGATTGTCGGGGGCGGAGAGAGAGAGAGGCGTGGGTCGGCGGCGGGCAGGGCAGGGTTGGACACAGGTGCGTGAGGGACACAGGTGGCTCAGGGACACACAGACGGAGCAGGCAGGACATGCGTCAGGGACACAGGGAGACAGGACATATGTGAGGGCGAGCAAGATCCAGCGAGGCCCTCAGCAGGCTGGAGTCAAAGCAGAAACACAAGACACAAAAGGCCCCCAGACTTCNTGCTTTAATGATTTAAGATTACATCCTCCCTTTTAACTTCAGTTGTTTCCTTTCTGATGTTGCTCACCAGCAACTTTCCATGAGAATCTTTGCTTGAATTCCTGGCAGTTCCCTGTAAAACTCGGCAAGACTTGGCTCTGTATTTATCTGAGGAGGGCTGAGGTGCCCCAGTTCATGTCTGCCTGCTCATGCAGGGAGCTGTCTGATGCTTGTGCTGTTCAGTTGTTTCTGCAGAGCCTTTGAAGTCTCCTGCAGGCCTCAGTGTCCGTAGCCCTGAAGCTGGAGCATGACTGGAGGAAGTGTGTTTTGTGTCCCTGATGCTTCTCACCCACAGTACTTCGGACCACTGAACACTGAAAAGATTTCTTGCCTGTCCTGAAGGAATGCTTTATTTGGATAGGGCACATACTTTCAAAAGTTACTCACAAACCTTTTTGAACAGCTTCACATGGATTTCTCTTTTGATGTGCTTGCTTCTCATGAGTTGATACCAGATTCTTTTCTTTAGATATGTCTGTAGGGCACTGCCTTTTGTCTCCTTTTCTTCATGTTCCTACCCACACTTCTCTCTCAAAATAGAGACGGTTCAACACCCCCACCACCACCACCTTGTTAAAATAAGAGAAATACCCTGCAATGTTGACTTTCTGGAACACTGTTCATCTTTCCTCTTCTCTTTCAACTTGATTAACCCAACAGTAAATTTATCTTTTCTAAACTGGAGAAAATAAACTCTTGAATTAAAGATTTGAAAGTAGTGTAAGCCTTTTCCATCTTGCTCCTAAGGTGGTGACTTCAAGGTGATTAGGCATCCAGCCTCTTAGTGCAGACATTCCTTTTTGGATTACACATTTTTGACAATCCTACTGATTTCAAGGTCTCTGAGGAAACTCGGGTGCCATTCAGCAGAAATAATTTTGATGCTGCAGCTCAACCAAAAAGATAGTGTTGGTATTTGGATCTGATTTAGTAACACAATGCCCCTTCTCCAGCTGAGATTCCAGATACTCGTCAGCATCTCCTCATTTAAAGAGAGATGCTGGCTCATTACCTGCCATGAAAGGACATTGCTTAGCTCATGGTTAAAATATGAAGCCAGAAGGTTTCTGTATCTCGTGGGAAAAAAAAGTAAATCTAGTTTTATAGTGCAAAATACCTATTTCCTTAGAAACCTCAGTTTCCTTTGTCCTGACTTCGCTTCCCATGTCACTTCTTCCTAACTTTTGTGACTGTAGATCTAAACTGTATTTTGAATGACTTCTTCAAAGACTAAGGCAAATGCCAGCACTTGTTCTGTGATTTACAAAGACATTTGTGCTGAATTCCAAACTCTTGCCTAAAATTGTTTCCAGTTTTAATTTAAATCATCTGATAAATGGATCAGGTAGACTTTAGATCTAGAATTACCTCAAAGTAAGGGAAAATCAAACTGCTTGCTCAGAAAGTAGTTGTGGCCCTTCCATTTTACTCTGAAAGATAAAGGGTTTATCCAGAGTGCCCAAGTTTTCTTGCAGGTTTTCTTTCACTGAATAAAAAAGATTAAGCAAATGATAGTTTACATGGGTACCCAAGTATGTTATGTCATACAGGGAGATAGTAGGTAGGAGCTAAACTTCCACAGAGGACAATCATTTCCTGAGAACTTTAAAGACTGATTCTCAAAAAGATAGAAATTCTTAAAATGTGCAGAGATCACAATCAGGCAATGCCAGGACATTGTGGCAGTGAGCAGTCCCCGTTTTCACCCCTTAACTGGGACTTCAAAAGTCTCATGTGGCCAAGTTCTACCATTCATCTTAAAATACCTTCTCTGATCACTTGTTCATGGTAGTTCACAACTTACCAACATTCTAATCAGTCTGCACAATTTCTAGAGGGAGAAGAATATGAATGCTGCCCTTATACAACAAGGTGTGTTCTCTCTCTTGCATCTGCAGCCACATCCTACCTTGCTAGCAAGGTTTTCTCTTAGAACACAAACTTTGCCACAGCGAAGGAAGTCTGAGAATGCTCTGTGGGCTCTCATCTCCTGACCTTTTCCCCTCAGAATTTCCAAACATGCTGACAAACCCTGGAGTTTATTGGAACAGATTGGATTTCTCAAAAGACTGGAGCATTGAAGAATCAGTTGTATTGGTTGCAGCCTGGAAGGTTTGCTATGCAGCATTTACATTAATTTTGTCTCCAGAAATCACCTTTATCTAACATTTAGCTGATTACTATTGAAAAGGCACATCTGGAATTATGCCAGTACTTCTTCAAAGCCCCTAAATGATGTCCAGGTGTTAGAAACATAAATTACTTGTTGGTAGAATTGCTTTGTTAAGTCTAGGGCTTGACAGGCTTCAATGATCTCAGATCTGGGGGAGGTTAGCAAAGCTTGGGAAGAAGTATGTGCTTCTGATAGCAGGGACAGAGAATGCAGAATTTACAGGCCACAAGGACACTTGGCAGAGCTCCCAAGATAAGGAAGAAACGAACAAACTCAGCAACCACGCTAAAATGAACTCCAACTCGGTAGAAGACAATTCAGCCGGGGGAATATTGCAACTACCAACTCACAGCCACTGAGCCAGGAAACCCAGTGACTAAAAAGAGAAAGACTGAGCATAGGACTAGTTAGCATGGGAAACCAAAGGATCATTTAATCAATCTAAGGTAGAATACCAGTTAATAAGAGAACCAGCTAGCTTTTAGCTAGTGAATACTGATGCCTTTGTTTGTTACAATGGTGTGAAGTTTTGATGGTCAGAGACCCAGCTTCTTGTGGTTTAACCCCGGCTCCCTGCTTTGCACAAACTAGAGCAGAAAATAGAAATACCTCGCCTTGGTGTGTGAATTGGCACCATACAGTGGGCAACAAGCCCACACTGGAGTCAGAGAAGAAACAGAATGGCATAGTCAGTCCTCAGTTACACTGCTGTCAGCAAATGGTCCAATTTCAGACTACAATGCCTTTTTTTCCATTATCTTCCAGTACAGTGACCTACACAAAATCACAGAATCATAGAATGGTTTGGGTTGGAAAGGGCTTTGAAGTTTACATCATTCCAACCCCCTGACATGGGCAGAGACATCTTCTGCTATCCCAGAGTGCTCCAAGTCCCATTCAACCTGACCTTGGAAACTTCCACACATGGGGCAGCCTCAGCTTCTCTGGGCAACCTGTGCCGGGGCCTCACCCTCAGAGTAAAGGATTTATTCCTAATATGCATTCTAAATCTACCCTCTGCCAGTTTGAAGCCATTCCCCCTTGTCTTGTCACTCCTGGCCCTTGTAAACAGTAAACACTTGGAAACACTCCAGGCCCTCTCTCTCCACCTGTGTTGGAGCTCCTTCAGGTACTGGAAAGATCCAGTTAGCTGGCCCTGAAGCTTCCGTCCCTGGACTGAACAATCCCAATTCTCTCAAGCCTTCCCAAAGTTATAAAATTAGAACACTTATCCTGGTGTTACTATACATATTTAGTACCATGCCATTTTCAATCATATAAGCTTACCCAAAGATCTTCACTGGTATGCTTAACTATAAAATAAGGAACTCTAGGTGAACTCTAAGTTCTCTAGGTGAACATGGCATTAAGATTTTTTGGGCCCGTTTTCTAATATATGAGTTTACTTATTAAAATCAGTATAAAGAGAAGACAGATGTGGTTTTGATTTTGCTGTGGGTTAACTCTTATAGGCAGATAAACCCCACACACTTTCTCATCTCTCCTCTGCAGTGGGGTGGGGCAGAGAGTCAGAAAGGCAACACTGAGAAAACTTGTGGGTTCAGATAAAGACAGATTAGTAAGTGAGGCAAAGCTTTATGTGCAAGCAAAGCAAAATAAGGAATTATTCCCTGCTTCCTAGGCTGGCATATGCTTGGCCATTTTCAGGAAAGTAGGGCCTCAGCCATAACCCCAAATGTCCCCCCTTTCCTCCTTCTTTCCCCCAGTAGTGCTTGCTCAGCAAGATGGAATAGGATTCCCCTTCCATCTGGTGGGGTGTCCCAGCTGTGTCCACTCTCAGCTCCCATGCACCTCCTTGCTGCTGGGATGGTGGGAAAAGCAGAAAAGGCTTTGACACTGTGTAAACACTGCTCAGCAATAACAAAAACACTGGTGTGTTATCAGTGCCGTTGAGACTGTAAATCCAAAATATGGCATCACACCAGCCACTATGAAGAAAAATAACTCCATTGCAGCAAAACAGAATACAGGTTCTGAACCTTGCCTGCAAACTCAAATGCATTTATTCAGTGAAAATCCCTGTTTCTAGCAGCCCAAGTGAGATCCAGCCTAGAAGCTATGTAATGAACAGTTCCATTAGCATCTTAAGAGTGCTCAGAGGAAACCAATCTCCTAATAAGCTGGGAGCCTCATTTGGTTTTATGGGTAATTTTTTTTTCCTCCATAGGGAGAGTAGAAAAGAATACAGGGCGAGTAGAAGAGAATACAGCAGCATGCTCAATTGGTTTATTAAAATCAATGAGTTAGAAAGCAGTAAGTAGCTATGGAACTGAGGAACAGAGAATATTAATAGACCATGGTAAAACACTCCATAGAAAACACAGTTATGCTAAAGAGTATCCTTTTCCTTTCTGCAAAAGGGCCATCACAGAGGGCAGAACCAGGGTAGTGCAGAAAGCTGCATCAAGAGCTTGTGGGGGAAAAAGAGTTCTTTGTATTAAAATGTCTATGGAAATTCTGTGCAGTGACAGAGCTCTTGTAAGAGCTGTAAATAGTACAATGCCTTCAGGTTTAAATCCAAGATAGAAGCATCCCTGCTCCCAGAGCAGCAGCCTTTCTGTCACTGCTCTTCGACTGCAGCTTCAGAAACAGGCAAAACAGACCTCATCTTAGAAAACCTAAAAGCTCACTTTGGTTTCCTTGAGCAGATTCAGGAGCTACCTGTGTTATACATGTAAATACTTAACAAGAAAAAAAAAAAAAAAGAGCCTCAGAAAGGCAAAACAGCTTGGTAATTTGTAGAAGGTAACTTTGATCAAAAATACAGTGTGTTATTAGATTGGTCTGAAGATGATATTCACAGTTTTCCCTGGTGATATTGTGCACTGTACTGTAACAGTGGATAACAATTGGACATAGCCAGTAGGATAACTGGATATGCTTTTCAAACTTAGTATTCATTGAATTATGCATTGAATCTCATTCTTCTGTTCACTTCAGCTCTGCTGTAAACTTCAGAGACATTTTTTCACGAGCTTCTAACAAGTTACTCTGGATCCATAATCACTGAGACCAAATGGAGTCAAAATGCCAAGTGGGATTACTCTTTCTCAAAGCCTGAGTTACACAGAATGAAGCAGTACATAAATCATGTGCATCCTCATACACATAACAGTCCAGTTACTGACCATAGTACTTACAAAGGGAGATCCACCATGTGCAATCATTTTTTACTTTTGCTACAAATTACCTAAAAGAATAAGCTACAAATAGTATCTTGAACTTGTTTAAATTTGGGGGTGGCATTGCAATACCCTAAAAAATTTTAAGGGTGTCTAATGCTGGTGCAATAATATAAGAGAACTGTAATTGTGTATTACTAGTTGTTATTAATATTAGGTAAAAATGGCTCAACTCAGCTTTACAAAGCAGGAAACAATTGGGGTTTTTTCTTCTTTTCTTCAGTTGAGTACCAAAAGGAAACACAGAACTTCAATGTTACTACCAAAATAATGTAATTGTTTTCATAGTAAAATATACTCAGAGCTTTTAGAAAACACAACAGAAGTGTACAGTAGAAGATACTGAACAGTGTTTTTACATTATACTACATCAGCCAAACAAATGGATAGTAGGGCTTGAGGAACAAGGATATAAATGAAGTTTTGTTAGAAGAGCTTATTTTGGTCTCTGTGTGATAACTGTCATCACGATGATGTAAATACTTCCCAATCCATTTAAATTTTCCTAAGTTGTGTTATTTCGTGATCAGCTATGATTTATTTAATTTCTGTTGTACCCATCACTGAATTATCTGAGCACAATCTCAGAACAAGACAAATGGTAAAGTAGCAAAGGGCTCCAATAACTGAGCAGCCAACGGGATAGGTCATATTGGCATATATTGGCTTTGCCAAATCCTCTGAGTGCTTTCATTTCTTTTCGTCTTTGGTTTAGAATGCAACACATTTTCCTTACTTCTGATGATGCCAAGGAGCTCTAAACTGCATCTGCTGAAGGAAACTGTACAGTTCTTTTTAGTGCCTATGATCAGAGAATTGCTTCATTGCTGCTATGATTCATACAGAGCTTCACCAGCAAGAGAAAGCCCCTGGCTAACATAAAATAAAATAATACAATTATCTTTATATAAATTAACCTTAGGAAATGGAGGTCTCTTTTGTTTTCAAAAAGCCCAAACAAATAAGTCTAGCATCCTGTGCTCTTGGAGATTCCTTTGGAAATATCTTTGTTAATACATTCTGCACAGGGATATAGGTGAGAAAAGACACTAAACCAATTTTCCTATTGATAAGAGATGCTGTGGACTATAGGGTATAGCAACAACTGAAATAGTTCTAAACATGTTCTCAAAACATAACTTCTTTCAGATTTCTTTTAGGCACTAGACAATTTGGTGACAAAATAGACTGTAAAACGCCCGAGGTTTTGGAACTCAGTGTATCAAAAACTACCTCGATTATGCATTAAAGTAGCCAGAACATACACCACTATGATTTTCTAATTTAATTTAGAACTACTAGAAAAATAAATAAGCTAACAAAAATGTTTATAATACTTTATTCTAAAGACAAAACATGATTTATGCCCCAGAGAAAATTACTGAGATAAAAATTAAAATTGCATTCTAACTGAGGATTTGCTTTTGTCATTTATGTGTTACTTCCTTTGAGCAAGGTGATTAGCGCTTATTTCAGGTGTTCTTGTTCCTGTTAAGAAGGGAAACTGATACAATGACATCAAGTCATTGAACACAAACTTCATTGTTCTTCCAAAAAGAAGCAGTGTCAAGAATGTAATGAGTATCTAGTGGGGGATATTTCTTTTGCACAATAGTCCAAGGGCTGTTTGGTTTGGTTTAGTTTGGTTTTGTTTCATATCCACACAGCATCAAACCTTGCATTTAACTAATCTACTTCAGTTTTCGATCAACCTTCTACCAGGTCTGTGCTTCCATCAGCAACTTCAGATTGTTCCTCTAACTTCCTCCAGAACTATGGCAATACTACAGTCAGGTTTACCCTGAATGGCTGCTCCCCTCCACGAAATTCAGGCCTGAACCCTCAAAACAGTATCTGATGTAGTCATATATAGGTCCCTTTGCTGAACAAGGGAACACTGTGTTCTGAAAATAAAAGATGTGAATCAGGAGGAAATGTTGACTGTGACTGCCAGCATTTTTCCACAAGTGCACTGTTCCATTTCCTTTCCTTTCTGCACAGCATTTTAAACATCACTATCTTAAAGAAGAGATATCCCCAGCTTGACCACCAGGTACAGATGCCGATGAAAGCACTCTTAACTCCCTTTTGCTCAGGTTCTCACAGCATGTTCACTAACATTGTCACTGCTTGTCTATAGTCATCAGATCGAGTTCTGTGTTTTCACTTTTACAGGTCCAGCCCAGCAGCTGCTGAAGTCAGTGGAAAGCCACCACTGGAATGCTTTGAGTGAAGCCTTAAGTGATAGGAATGGCCATCCCACAGCCTGTTTCTAGAGTGGTTAAATTTACAGTCAAGTGTCACAATAAATCCTGCTTTTACATCAGCGTATGCTTCTGTACTGCATCAACAAATATTCTTAAAGAAGTGCTCAGGAATTAAATCAAACTAATGGAATCATGATTATGCAAAAATATCTGCTACATGTTATTTTGGTTGCCACAACTCACCTGTGCAATTACTGGTTCTGCCATGCATCATGTTTGTTCAAAGTGGCCATCCTTCAGCATTTTGACTTGCAAACAGTGCATGGTTAAGGCATTTAGGATAAATCACTTTTGGTTCAGGACCAAGGGGGAATAGAGCTAAATAGAGCTAGCTTTAAATCAATATGGGGAGGCTTAATTAGAAGACTCAGAAACCATTGCAAAACAAATGCAGTATGAAGGCCCAGATTCACTTCTTTGGCTGTTGCAGGCTGCTGGAGTGATGCGAGTGAGCTGTCCCCAAGTCTCTTCATCATTCTGGATGTCACTTAGTTGCCATATGTTATCTGCTTTACTTTCCCCAGTCACTCTACACTTCACCATTCATTTGAGTTAGAACTGTAACAAGATGCCAGCAGAGTGAATCATTTGGAGACAAGTGCATGTTATTCTTTATTCAGCTGCTGCCCGCCTGGTCATGCATTCAAATGGCCAGATCTAAAGTGACAGAACCTTGTATTCCCCATTACAGCACTGAATTAGCCAAGTGTAGGGAACAGGGAGGGGATATTCATGGTATTACCAGGGGAACAAGGGAGGAAAAAAGGTTCCTGATCTTTAAAACTGTTAGACCTATCCACACACTAATACTTGGAATTAAGTGATTTGCATCACTTGAATACGTCACAAATAAAATTCATGATGGTGTTAATAAGCTGGTTCTGAGTCTTTGTCAAAACTTTTTTAAGGATAACTTAAGTGGTGTTTGAGGTATCAGACCACTTTTGATAAAATCTGTTTGAACTTCTTGAGGTAATGAACCTAGTGAAGCTTCCCTGAGGCAAGTACTATTTCTCCTTTGCTCCTAACATGTATTTATTTACTGCTTCATTTATGGCAGGCTTAGATGACAAATCCTCAGAAATGGCCTTTAAAAAATACCTTGTCCAGAAGTTTTCACAGACTAGAGAGAAAAAAATCTGAACTCAACAGACGCTCCATCAACATCCATAGAACTACAACTAGTGATCCCCCAAAATCCACGCTCAGCTGCCCCAGGGGAGGCTGCAGGCACTGACTCTCATTAGCACAGAGCCGAGTGGCTGATGCCTGAGCCTCCTTAGGGACCCAAACCAGGACAGTCCCAGGGAGCTCTGGTGGGTGGGTGCCTTGCAGCACACCCTGTGCTCATGTTAAAGGATTTAGCTCCCCACAGGAACCAGCAAAGACCAGCACTGATCACCAGGTAAAGATCTGTTGTACAAAGCCTTAAAAGTGCACTACAGCAGAGTCTCAAGCTTGAGTTTCTTGCTCCAAAGCTGCTTGTTAGTCGTGAGGCAGCTGCCCTCCTACATGGTTTTTCTGACTCTAAGGGTGCTCACTGAGCTGGCCCCAAGAGCTTCAGGACAAGGAACAGGGGAGGTGTGACTCTGCACATGGGGCTCCCCAGTGAGGGTCAAGAGCCAGGCATCTCGAGTGGAGATTTAATCCACCATGCCGTGAGCTCTGGGGCACAGAGGGTGGCTGGCCCAACCAGACAGAGCTGAGCCTGGCCTCACGCTCAGCTCAGTGGGCTTTGGGCTCTGCAATGGCCTAAGGTGGCAGTGGGGCTGTTCAGCCTGGAGAAGAAGAGACTCAGGGGTGACCTTATCCTTCTCTACAACTACCTGGAAGGAGGGTGGAGCCAGCTGGGGATCAGGCTCTTCTCCCAGGTAACAAGTGACAGGACTTACTATAGCTGCACCTCAAGGGAAGTTGCAGTTGGACATCTGGAAGAATTTCT
>VYXD01012608.1:14860-41188 GCA_013397195.1 Hylia prasina
GGGAGCGCTACTATCACATAACATTGGGGAGGGTAGTGCGAGGGAGATGCGGGGGAGGGCGGAGGCGGGGGGTCCGAGCGGGGCGCCGGGTCTCACGCGGGAGCGTCTCGCCGTGGCCGCCTAGGGGCCCGGTGCCCCTGGAGACATATTGTGCCCGGGAAATGGCCGCAGTGCCGCCGCAGCCCACATTATCGTAGACTTTCTGAAGAAATCTAACCCAGGAATGGTGGGAACTCTTGCTTACCCGCACAGTCAGGCAGGCGTGGTGAGAGGCTTCCTAGCGCGTGTTTTGAAAACTTGCCTTGAAAGATAACGCTCTTGCTGGAATTGTTTCGTAGCATCGTAGATTGCTAGGGGGTTGGAATGGACCCTAAAACATCATACTGATCCCACCTCCGACCCACCGCCATGGGCCGGGACATGTCCCACTAGACCAGGTTGCTCAAGGCCTTACCCGGCCTGGCCTTAAACACTGCCAGGCTTGGTGGGCATCCGCAGCCTCCCTGGGCAGACTGTTCCAGTGCCTCACTACTGTCACAATAAAGACTTTTCCCCAATTATCTAACCTAAACTTTCACTCTCTCAACTTGTACCCATTACTCCTTGTTCTGCCACTACAATTCCTGACAAGAGTCCCTCTCCAGCTTCACTCTATGCCCCCTTCAGATACTGTAAAAGTCCATGCAGCCTTCTCCAGGCTGAACAGCCCCAGCTCTCTTAGTCTTTGTAGCGGAAGTGCTCCAGTCTGCTTTTCAACTTCGTGTCCCTTCTCTGGACTCGCTCCAACAGTTCCATGTCCTTGTTATGCTGGGGGCACCGGGAATGCAGCACTCCAGGTGGGGGTCTCGCAAGAGCAGCACTGAGGGGCTGAATCACCACCGTTGACCTGTTGGCCACATTGTTTTTGTTGCAGCCGTGGATTTCACCGGTGTTAAATAGGATGAAAGGTGTATACTTTAGCATAGGAAATAAAGCATTCAATTAATTACTCTGTAACATAACACTGTTTTGTAAAAATGCTCTGTTAATTTGTCAATGTAACTACTTCTGATGTGCTGTTTATTTGTTTATTAGGAATATGTTTGATAAACTAAACAGCCAAGCGTTTTCTGTCATTGCCTTCTTCTTGTTTGCAAAACTGGATAAGAACCGTGCAAGAGAAACTTTCATGTAAGTGTTTGGCTTCTGAGGTTACTGCTATGCCCTTAATTAAGAATATGTTTTATACAGTTGGTGGAGGGGAAGGAGGTTTCTTGGGGAATACTTTGGAAGAAGAGCATGCAGTCAGAGAATTTGTTTCCTTTTGATCACAACTCAATCAATCAATTTTGATCAGTCCAAAACCTTGCCTTAATTAGTTGTTTCTGTTACTATCTGTTACTTGGCATGTTTGATATAGATTTTAATAGCTGATAAGTAATCTACCTGTCCCCTTCTTTCTGACCAAACTGAAAATAACATTTGCCGTTTGTTTATAACAAAATAACAGAAAATAACATTTGTGGATTGTTGCCAGGACCTTCAACATGGCAAGAACCCTGTGTTCTTTAATGGTTTTCTTTGTAGAGCAGAGCTGTTTCAGCTTATGCATTTGAAGACACGGCAGGAGGAAGACTAGTGATATGAAAATGGTCAGGGTTCTGGCCTCTTTTTTTTTCCTTCTTCCCTTGTCCCATGTTAGAAAGAGCTGCAGACAAACCTTTCTCTGAAATAATTGTAATTAACTTACGGAAAGAAAACGTCGTCATTTAACAAACTTTCATCTATTCTTGGTCTAGGGTATATGACCATTATTTTCTGGCTCAGCATCAATAAGAAATCTGTGTCTTACTCTTGTTTTTACGATGGTTAATTAGGTATCTGAATATTTGACTGTGTCTTGATATGGCTTTTTTTTTTTTTTCCCCCTACTTCCTCATCCTTTTTAAATGAAAAGGTCATCTGGATTGAGAAACTTAACAGATGCTAGCTTTAGGAAGGACTGCTCTCTGTGGCTAAAAGAAATTTCAGTGAGTATTACGAAAAATGGAAGTTGATGCTCAGTTGGTTTCTGTGACCTTACTCTTTTTTTGAGGCTACTGTTTTATAGCAGTTTTAAATAAGGATTTTTTTAATGAGAGAATTCAGTTTTGCCTTTTATATTCTTTCATATACTTTATCTTGGACTTGCGTGAGGAAAAGATGTTGGCGTTGGGGAATTTAGAAGACAGACCTAGTTGGGTCCTAAAAGTCCTGTGGCTTGCTTTTGGGTAACAGTATTTGATAAATTGGAAGTCTGGAGAGTCCCTTAGCCCTGGCTGAGAATAACTTCCTTCAGCTTGAGGGGTGTTTGTTTAAGTTGCCTGGGAAGGTGTTTATTATTGTGAAAGCTGATTCATATGCATGAAAAACTTAATAGTATTTTCTTGTATCTCTCAATCAGGAAAGGGGCTAAAATGTAAGGCAAGCTTCTTAAAGACAAAGCAAACCTGATTGCATCAGGTATCATTGGTTATTATGTTCCTTTTTTATACTGCCTTTGTTTTAATGATTGTACTAAAAATCTAGTCTTTATGTTCTTCAACACTTCTGTATTTTAGTGATAGTGGGCGAAAACCGATGATGCAATATCTTTAAATATGATTAAAGTATACTGATTCATGACTTCAGTAGAAAATATGAAAGAAAACTTGATTGTGTTTTCAGAGATTACCAGTTAGGAATGAGGAGGGTACCAGTTTTTGACATTACTCCAACAGTGACGTCTGTCCTGGCATTGAAACTGTCTTCTACAGAGCTGGGTGGGTGTTGGGAACATTGAAAAAAACTTTATTCTCTTCTGCTGACTACAGGAGGTGTCAACTGTGGTGGCAGAGTAATTTAGCTTTGCATGAGGCTTTCTAGTGAATAATCTGCAGCATTTTGGTATGCAGACAAGTCTTTGATAGCTGTTGTTTTTGCTTTACTTCTTAGATTAGTTTTGCATCTAATGATTATACTTTTCTAGAACCAAGAGGGACTGGGTCTTCCACCATTTACACCTTCCACACTGATTTTTCCTGGTGGTCCTAAATTTGTTCACATGGTCTACTGTTTTGCAAGATACATAATGATTGAGGACATGAAAAAGCTCTCTGTAGGTAAGCTGTATGGGACAATTTGTTATGTTTGTAAATCTATCCAATCTTTAATATATGATGGGAGCTTTAAGTAGTTCTTAGTTGGCTGCTCAGGTCTGAGTCTTTCACAGGATTCTGTGTATTTGCATAGAGCTGCTGCTGATAGAACAATGCAGATGGTTTTGCTTTATGGGTCTTGTTCTGGGGTTTACCTGTGCAATGCTCTGCACCATTACCTGCACAAGCAATATCTGGTTCAAAACTATTGGATGGCTACACTATTTTCTTTCTCAGAACTTGAGGAATTCTGAAGGATCAGATCTGTCTGTTTCAGGCATCTTGTGTTACTGTAACCTAAAGAATATAGAAAGGTAGTGAGAGTGAGGGAATGAAGATGTATACAACAGAAAAAAAGGCATAAGATGCAGTACACTGCATGCTGTATTTCAGTCCAGGTAAAAATGAGCACCTTGATTAGTGATGCAGTGTGATTTAGGTAGACTGGGGAGTTGTCCATTTTTAAAAAGCAAATAGTGTAATCCAAACACTGACTTCTGTTTAGGCACTGGTATACCTTTTGCTGAAGCTGTAATGTGGACACCTGAGGATATGTACATGGCAAATGCAAGACACAGAGTTGCATACAATAAACTGCTGCAAGTTCTTCAAAGGAAAGTCTTTGTTATTCAAGAATATAAGAAAAAAGCACAGTAAGTAATGCATTAAAAGAATGCAAGTCTTTTCATAAAAGCTGACTTATGTGTGTGTTTTTAAAAGAATTTGAAAAGTCTATATATGCTTTACATCACAGAACTCATTCTGTTGTAACTTATCCCATATTTCCCCCTTTTACCTTCTTTCATCAGCAGTTCTAGTGCTTGTAGGTCTTTTGTTAAATATCATAGTCTAAAGAACTGAATCATTTGGGAGATGCTATCTGTATGTTACTTGGGCATTAAAATGGTCAGGGAATTCTAGATGTAAAGCAGTATGATTTCTTTTGAAGGGTCATATGCTAAAATATGACATTCTCAGGATGAAACACTTGGTTTTGTTTAGTGACTGTGAGACACAATTTAGTTATTTAAACCTTAATTATTTCACCAAAAGCACGCTATTCTTAGCTCTTGTTTGTAACAAATACTCTCAGCTTGAGAAATGTCAAGAGCTGGAACTTTCTCTGCAAGCATAGAGTTATTATGTATCAGCAGAATTTACAGAATTTGTGTGGGATAGTTCACATGGCTGGAGCAGTGTCATGGACAGTTGTGAGCTGTTTAGTAAATGGCGGAAAAGGGCGAGGGGTTGCACTGTAGGTAAAAGAGCAGTGTCAGTGCATGTAGTATAGTTCCATACAAGAGGACTGGTCATGTTTCATGCCTTTGGGTGAGGGTTTAGCATCCAGGGAGACCTCATGGTGGGTTTCTGCTGGCCTTGATTCTCACAGAGGACTTCAGCTTACCTGGGTATTTGCTGGGAAAGTAGTTCAGTGGTGCATCAACAGTGTAGGAAATGGGGGTACCTAGAGGATGATGTCATAATGGGTTCACTGAGTGTATTTAGTAAGAGCGCTACTCCTTTGAACTCACTGCATGTACATGAAAGAAACTTCTTCTCTGGAGAGGCTCTTATGGTCCATAAGGGCTCTTATGGTCCCTGCAGCCAAGACTGTAGAACTTTAAATACAGAAGAATTTGAGGAAGACGAGGAAAACAGATGACACTGGCCTTAAATTAATTTGAGTGTATTTCCACTGGCCTAGGCAACTGTAGGAAGTATGTTGTGGAAAGCAGGAAAGCTCATGAATGATAGGATACTTTCAGAGATCCTTGCTGAAGCTCATGTGTGATCCATCTCCTTAAGTCAAAAATGAAACAGGTGCAACAAGTAACCAGCCTAATTAGGACACTGTAGCAACATATGGAATGTAGAAAAGGGAACTGACACCAAGACACAAACGCAGAAATATTTCTCAGGTGTGTAGTGATGTAGCTGGGAAGGCCAAAGTTCTAAAGCTCCAAGAGCTGGATAAGAGCTTGAAAAAGGAATCCCACAGTATATTACTAGGAAGTGCATGGAAGATTCAGATCTGCTTCTGAGCAAAATGGTAAGTTGCAAGTCTCACATGTTGGAATACCCAATATGTACCTTGCCTCTGGCTGCATGGGTAAGACCAGTCAGTAGCCCAGTCTCTGTGCTAAGAAGCAATAGTGAAAGAGGCAACAAAACACTTATAGCAGAAGAGGGTAAAGCAAAAGTTTCATTGCTTTCATCCAGGAGTACAGGGATACTTAACCGGATGTTGTTTCAGAACAGATCTGACGTATTTGGGAAGACAGAAGGCTAGGTAAAGGGGTGATTCCAAAGGGGGTGATAGTGCCTCAAAGTTGTGACTGGTCTATGAGTGGAATTCCTATGAGGCTGGTGCTGTGTCTTCTTAAGGAGTAGGGATGACAGGCTTGAATACAAACCCACCAAACTTGGAGATGGTGCCAAACTGTGAGCAAGGAAGATACACTGCAATGGGGAAACATTTTACAGAAAGATCTTGCTGCATCTGTAGACTTGTGCAACAAAAATTGTGGGGGGTTTAACAAAGACCATTGTGAGGTCCTGTACCTGAGAGAGAGAATAGCCCCTAACAGCAGCACAGGTTTGTGGATGATTAGGTAGGAAGTAGCTTTGCTAAGAAGAATCGTATGTGAGAGTTGTGTGAAGCCAAGAGCTGAGCATGAGTCAGCAGAGTGTCCTAGTAATCAGGACCAGCAGGCTACCATGTTGTATGGCAATGAGCGCTGGTCAGCAGATGGTGGACAATTGTATTATGCATCACTTATTTTTCTTCAGTTTTACTCTTTTCTCTCTTCTTTACATATCTGTTATAATATTTTTATTTCAGTTAATAAACCATTTTTATCTCAGCCCATAAATTTTACCATTTTCCAGATTCTTCTTACTCTGCTGGGGCTGGGGAGGTGGGAATTGAGTGACCAGCTGTGTGGTACTTAGTTGCTGGCTGGGGCTGGCAATTCTAATGCCACCTGTGGAATACTGTGTTCAGTTTTGATCAGCCCACTTATGGTAGAGAGTGAAAGATGGGAGCGATACTAGCTGAGGATTGCAAGGGATTAGAGGGTTGCAGGGTATGAGTATGTATGAGTCTCATACAGACAAAGTATACATACAGACATACAGACACTTATACCAAAGTATAAGTAAAAGGTGCAGAAATTTGGTTTGTTTAGCCTGAAAAAGACAATGCTAGGGGTTTAATCAGTTTCAGTATCTAAAAAGTAGTTGTAGAGAACATGGAGGTAGTCTTCACAAGGATGTGTCCTGACCAGACAAGGCAACGGGCCCAAGGTGTTTAGGGGAAAACTCCATCTGGATTTGACAAAATTTCTTGTGAGAACAATTAAACTGAATAAGGTTGCCCCCAGAAGTGGGATCTCAGTTCCTGGAAGTATTCAAGACTTGGTTTGACAAGACTATGAGTAGCATAATTAAAGGCTCTGCTTTCAATTAAATGCTCAAAAATAAATTTCCAGAGGTCAAAGTCTCCTAAACTGTTCTGATTTCTGTAATTCTGTGCCTCCTGTGACCTTGTTTGGGAAATACTGCTGCTGTTTACCATGTGAGTGATACCCTTCAAAAATGTAATCTTTATACGGGGTTTTTTTTTCATTCTTGATAATGCATCAGAACTCTGAAGATCCTTTTGAATGCAGCATGATTCAGGCACCCAGTGTTTCTGAAAATCAGGCTACTACATTTTTACATGCTTAAAATGTCACTAAAAGCACTTCGATGAAAGAGCTTCTGTGGTCCAGCTGCTTGTACTCCAGTATTCTGTTCTCTGGTCTTTTGAAAGTGAGGGATTTGGGTACTGTAGAATTGCTGAATATATGTGTAGTTCACATAAATAATGGATACTTATAGTAACTTACTTATTGCTGCTGGGTATAAGAAACAACTGCCTCAGTATGTAGACTTGAAAAGAATGGACATGATTGGTTAGTGACTGTAAGCAATTCTGATAAGCCTTTACTAGCTGTTGAATTTTTTCCTAGGGTTTTAGTTGGAGAAATAAAATGGACAAAGTCTGAATATGCAGTTGTGCAGAAACAGTCTTGCAGGTAAGTATTTTTCCTTGTAACTAAGTTTTATGAAGTATAAACTATATCATATAAACTATAGTATATATAGGACAAACTATAATGTTACTGTTGTCCGCTTGAACTTGTTTTGCATGTGCATATAGGATGAAACAAAATGACCGAAACAAAAATGACACAACTGAGAGAATTCAGAAGGTAAGCATTTTGTTCCTGCTGTGGCAGTGTGTTGAATTCTAATGTTTCTGCAACACCTACTGTCAGATACTGTTATTTGCACTTGATTATGCTTGCACTTTCATCTACCTTCATGCTGTTTTGATACTGTCATTAGAAGTATTACAGCAAACATTTTAAGAGTGTTTTTGTCCTTTCCTATTAAGGTGCGCAGTATGTGGACACTTATACTGGAAATGCTTACATCTCTGAAAAAGGAAAAGGAAGTTGTGGATTCTGTACTTGAAGACTGTGTTAACCCATGTATTCTAGATGGAACTGATGTTGTTTTGTGTGTTCCAGCATTGTTGACTGACAGAGTTGAGAGTAGCACCTATGCAGTAAGTGGTTTTTGTCCTTCTTGCTAAATTGCTAAACTGGTTTCAATTAGTCCCCAGGGATGCAATCAAATACCTTAAAAATTAAACAAGTACTAAACGGATTACTGGAGATTGTGGAAGGATGCATGAAATACATATATTTCATATGCAAAGATTTCTTCTTATTATAATGCTGTTTTGTATTTGTTATGTCTAACCCATTAACTTCTTCAGTAAATACATTGATAAGTTTGCCTAATTAGTACTTGACTTTTTTGTTGCTTAGACATAAAAATTATGTTGACTGGTTTAACTGGTGCTTCAAATAATTGGCTTTTGTTTCTATTCTGTAGTATATGGTCTTGTTCAGTTATGGCATCAGTTTTGTTTGTGCCTTATCTTTTGGGGTAGTGGTCAAAGAGAATACCTCATGGATTGAAGTTTTCTTGGCTTGTATTGCTTTAACCTAGAATGTATTTTTGAAAGATGAAACTATCAGGACCCGAATATAAGTATAATGTATACAGTGTCTTAGTTCTGACTATAGAAGACATAATTTTCTGATACTGGTATTGTTCAATAATTTTTTTTATTATTATTTCTTGGTCTACTTCAAGTTTTGTACAGGAAATTTATATGAAGATGGAAAACTGAACTTCTTAACAGTTATTCAGTTGTTAAATGAAGCCCTAATGATATTGAGAGATGAACATTGTCTGTGTGAAGTAAAAGAACTTCACAGAATTGAGGATGTGGTTACATCTTACAAGAAAGCACTACAGAAGTTGAACATGAACAGGTAATTGTTGGGAAACTTTCTCTAATTGCTTGTTTTTAAATGGTAGGATCATATCTGCTGGAGTCTTTTCTAGAAAAATGTTACAGCAAAAATATGTTGGTTCAGTCTTTTTCTTGTGCCTTGGGGAAAAGTAGTGTTTGTTTTAATTATTTATATTATTTTTTATTGAGATTCTTCTGTAGTTAACTTCAGCTTTTTGCCTTTGTTTCATTAATATTTTAGCCTTTGTTCCTGGGAACTTCATTTACTTGCTGATCTGATTTTTGCTTTTTTTTGTCTTGTTGCATTAATAAGTTCAGGGATTTTTAAAGCTTTCATTTATAACTGACTTAGGGAAATTTAAAGTGTTTATCGTGTATGTTTTAGTGTAGTTTTTCCAATCCTGCTGTAAGAAACATGAAGATTATCTAGCAGCAGCTTTTTTGATTGTGAATTTCAGTTGTGTATGCATAAATGCATGAATAAATTGATACATATCAAGTGTTTGTTGGGATAAGATAATACTTTCCCCCTTTATGTAGAATTGTTATCTCTACCGACAGGTGTATTCATTTCCTATGTTTATATGTTACAGTCTAAGAAGAAAACAACAGCATTGTGAGCCAAAGCATCAATCTGTTTCTAGAAAACAGGAAATCTGGGAATCAAAGTGGAAAGGGGTTCTTGGCCAGTGTCCTTTTAATTTAGTCTTTAAAGGTGATCTAGTAAGTAGTGTTCATTTTATCTGATTCTGGGAAAGAGAAAAGGGTGAAGTGAGAGAGGATATAGGTCTAAACTAGTGTATTCTTTTGCAACACTTCAGCTTTCAGACTGGGGACTCACATAGTGCAGTATACCTGACTCTGCTTTAAGAAGTAGTGTTTCTTAAAAAGAATACATTTGACTTTATGATACCTGAAGTAGTCACTGGAGATGTCAGAATGGTAGATTGGCATAAGAGTGAGCACATTCATTTTTGTTTTGTTTCTTTCTGTCCCCCTGTGGAAGCTGAGCATTTGTATGTTCAGTCTGAGTATTTGCTGATTTCTCTTTTCCCCTTCTAAAGCGATGTGCTTGATATACAAACGATTCCCATTTTGACACTCACACTGACAAAAGGTTATGCCCTTGTGTAGCTACCCCAGCAGAGAAAGGAGAAACTTCTGTTTGAGTCTGACAGCTGGTTTGCAGAAAAGCTGTTTTAAATAACTATCTGTTAATTGCTGCTTTAAACGGACGTTTTCTGCCTGCTTGTGTAACTTTTTCTTTTCCTTTTGAAAGCAACTAGCTTCATCACCCCAATCTTCATATGAAGAGAGCACCTTGTGTCAATCATTTTCAGGTGGGTAAACAGGAGAAGCTTCTTTTCCTTCTCCCCCACCGCCACAGTTGTTACAAGTTATGTGGAGTCAAAAAGGCTCCCTTCTTGCATTTGCAGATGGTCTTTGATAGTCTGTGGTAATTGATTTGGAATGACTCTTTGCCAAAATTGCCTTGCATTTTTCAACTTCATAGTATCTTGGAGATTCTCTGAAGCTTGGCAAAAATCCAGTGCTGAACTGTTTGATATTTTGTTGTTCTTGCACAAAGGATATATTGAGACAGATGTCCAGGTACAAATGTTTATTCATGCATTCTAGAGAATACATGCATTACATAACTGTAAAGGTTACTTTGGGTTGGAGGAGTAATAAGGAGAGAAAGAAGGTAAAACTTTTCCCATTGACCATCTAGGAAAAGAAATTGAAGGTGTCCTCCCAGGTAACTATCTTGCCCTGGTGCATTCTGAAATCTTTATTTCTTAGTAACTGTGCCACTTGATCAGGACCTCACTTGATCTGTGTTGGTTGCACTCAGTCAGATCAGGCATGGTTGTTGCACATGCTAATCAGCTGATGATCTGATGATATTTTACTGGCTAACCTCATTTTACTTATTGACCAAGTCCTGTCTGTTACTAGTACATTTACAAGTTAAAAGCTACAAAGCAAGGGGAGAGACTGCTTGAATCATGTCATTTGCAGCCCCTTTTAGGAAAAACAGCATAGCAGAGATGTACTGGAAAGTCAAGATTGAAAACAATGGTGGGAAGATCCTTTTGGCCACAAAGGTGAAAGTACTGCTCCAGCCATCTGAGTATATGTAGGTATAAGGCTAGAAGCTGCAGAGGAAAGGCTACAGCATTGGATTTGGAACATAGTTTGCCTTAAAATTTTAGAAGATTGAAGCACTGTACAATGATGCTGTGAGCTGGTAGAATCAGAAAGCTTGAGACAATTTGATGTTTGTGACATTGTCTCTACTCTGTGGTTAAGATGCATTATTGGACAATACAGCCACTAAGAAAACTTAACTTCTGCCTGTTAATAGGGTCAACTCCAAAAGCAAAATACTGACCTAACTACTGGAAATGAGCTTGGATTTTTGATGTGTTGTTGAGTTGAATGTGACAGGAAATGCCATTTGTCCTTGCAGAAGTTGAATTAGTATTAATAGAGAACTACTGAGGTTAAACTTTGGCTGTGTATTCAAGATGTGCGAGAGTTAGTACATTGTTCTAGACAGTCCATGACTGAGGTATGTATAATTCCAGTAATGTTCAAAACAGCTACTTCTGTAACATTTACTTATGCAAAACTTTGCCTTGCTTGGACCGATGCAGCAAGAGTGATGAGTATATCCACAGAGGTATTTATTGATTAATGCAGTTGGGGTAAAGGTGGGTAGAATTGTCCTTTGTGGGATTGAGGTGTATGTGGAGAGGAGGGGATAATGATGATGTGGCTGGGATTGTAGTTTGGAGGAAGGGGGAAAGTCTGATATGTGCAGGGCAGCAGATTAGAATCATGGTTCTTGGACATGTGTTCAGGAACAACAGAAAGAAGTGCTGGCTGCTAGTGGCATCTGTAGCTACAGGTAGTGCCTGAGTAAAGGGATTAGTAGTACTATCCTGCTTATGTATTAATTTATTTTTCTTTTCAGGGGATAGTTTGTCCCTTGTGTCATTTGCTTAGTCCAGGAATATTTCATGACCTTTTGAATTGTTCATAAAATCCATCTAGTGAGTAGTGTACAGAAGTAGTGTGAGTGAGCTGTGTCACATGGGAAGCCTAAGTGACGAAAATGGAAGCAATACTAAAACTTTTGGGTTGCTTTTCTAGATGATTATGACTCAAGTCATGAAGAATGCCATGGGAAGAATGATGAGGCTTTGGAAACTTTGGAGGATACATTAGTACCCTCAAGATGGTATGCTTAATGAGAATTCGATAAAAGAACAGTAGAAAAATTAAAGTTTACTTACTGGATTTGAGTATTTTCCATCTTTTGAGTCTTAGTGAAATATTTCAGTAGCCCACTCATTATATCACAACTACTTGATTTAGCAAAATAGTCGTAAAGTAACTTCTGCTTTCTCCAGCTGTTGACAGATTGATCATCTGATTGCTGCTGAATAGGAGTAGCTGTCAAATTGCAAGGGTTTTTTCTTGCTTTTTAACTCTATTCTAAGATTCAAGAGACGTGGGGAGAATGGAAACTTATTTCTCAGGCTAAACCTTTTCTACAAGACTTTTTTCATTACCCTCCATTGCAGTTACAGTCACATTGTTCTGTAGCTACTCTTCCTACTGTACCAGCAAAAGGTTAACTACAGCACACCAGTATCGTAGAAAGTTTGTCCCATTTGCTTAGTCCAAGAATATTTCATGACCTTTTGAATAATGCTGTCTTTCATTATATGACTCGTGCAGATGCTTGAACATTGCCTACTGAGAAACCAAGGGAGTTAGCAAAGGAATGCTATCCATTCTTAGGCATCAGTAGATGTAGTTGCATATAAGTCTCAGAGGCTATCAGAGTAGTTAGCAATTAAATCCTGGGTTTCTTTAGTGACTTCATACACATGAAGGACTTCATGACAGCATGAAGGTTTGTCTGCTTCTAAGGCTACAGACTGGTAACATCAGAAACATTTTAAGGTGTGCTTTTCCTAGCAAGTGAGGACTGTGCGGTTCTGAGAGCTATGCAATTGGCACAAAACTTACCAGAAGTGATGAGGCTGAGGTTTTTAGTAGCCAGGTGATTGTTAAATATCAACAAGTTTATATACGAACAGACCTGTGGATGCCAGAAATGGTTCAGACAAAGACTACATAGGAAAAAGAATGTTGTCCAGTCTACAGAAGACTTTTCAGTTATCTTTTATAGCAGAATGCAAAAGACTTGTTTACAAGTGTCTTGAAAAATCTATTATTTTTCTGTGTGCTAATCAATTGCAGACTTTACTAATTTACTGTTTTTGGGAGGCTGATACACAACTAGGGCTAAAGCTGCTCTAATTGTCACACTGTTCTCCCTATAGTAAAATTGCTTTCTGATGACCGGGACGAATTGAGGGAAATCGTAACGGACAGATACGGAGCACACAATATGTAAAAGCCTTCTAAGATTTGCATTCCAATTGTTTGTGTCTAAAATTGTTGGGTTTTGTTTTTATTTTTTTTGTCTAGCTTGACATCATCAGTGCCACTGTTGTCAGAAGCATCTGAAAACGGAGACCTGTTAATTGAAAATGTAACCTTCTATGTATGAAATGAGTTAAACTTAAAGACATGTTATTTTCCTATTGGTTGAAACTAGACTTGATGGAAAAGGGTTTTGGGGGTGGTTTTTGGAGGACTTTCGTTTGTTTTGTGGGGTTTTGGGGTATTTTTTTGTTCGTTTTTGAGCAATTTTTAAACATTAAGTTAGTCTGGCAAAATTGTAAAAGCTAGCCATTAGTGATTTTGTTAAACTTTAGGAAAAGTAGGAAGTAGGTGCCCTTGCATCTGACTCCCTGTATAACATACAGTGTGTGACTGATTCCCTGTTTGCTGAAGCAGTCTTTTTGATGTGAGCAGTGGTCAGACTTTGTTTCTCTAAGTTGTAAATGAAATTTAAGGGTTAAAATGTGTTGTAGAAACAACATAGATGTACAGTTGTCCATTCCACAACTGTTCACTGTACTGTGATCAAGGTAGTTGCAAATGAGTCATCTGTGTTGTATGTAACACCTATCCCAGTCACTGTTTAGGCTTTGCTTTGAATAGAGTTGTAAAAATACTTTGTATTTAGTTAGAATTCAAGACTGAAATATTTTTGTTGACTAAACACTGGGGCCATTGCAGTTCAGGATTTTTACAGCAGTTCATGCTAATATCCTTGCTTGATTTAAAAACTACTAATAATTCCTGTGTATTCCTGTAGAACTTGCATACTTGCGTGGGAAATAAAGAACCCGTGCCTCCAAAAATCTTAAAAAATGGAAAGGAAGAATTCCCCACTTCAGAAATAGAGAATGCAGGTGAAAATGTTACCCAGCCAAAGTCTCCTGTGAAAAAAGATGACGTTCTTAAGAAAGCCAGAGAGGAACTGGCAGAAGAGGTTAGGATGTAATTTTTGTTTGTTTTTAAATAAGTGATCACTAGGTTCAGAGAACTAATAACTAATTACAACAAAAAAGGTCTCTTGTAATCCACATACATCACAAGTTACCTTTTTCTGCTAGATAGTTACAGAGTCACAGAATTTTAGAGTGGACTGATAAAGTACACACTGAAAGCATGGAGTTTGCGCAGGTATCGTATTTAAAAATCATGGTGAAATGAATAGAATGTTGAGTAGAATCATGGTATGATTATACTTCAGTCTGAAGTACACTGCATATATTCAGAAACAAAAAGAACATGTTGAATTCTTAAGTTATACAGATGAAGTATTTAACAGGGACTCGGTAATTTAAGTAGGAATGTAAGTATTTTTTCTTTTAGGTATTTTATTTAATATTTGGCAGAGGAATTCCTTCACAAGAGTTACTAATGCTCCACATCTTATTTTGGAGAGTAAATTGCATTTTTCACTGAATTATAGTTATTTTTCATCTGCTAAAATTTTTGATTTATTTGAATATATCTCTAGTCTTCATGCTTACGCAGTTCTTGGCTAATGTCTTAAATATATTCTGTCTGAGCACACATTCTTATTTGAAAGGTAGATTCATAGATGATGAGTGAACTGAGAATTGAATATGATTTCAGTCCCTTATCTTCATTTTGTGCTTGTAGGATACTACAGTTGTTGTGAACCTAAGTAGTAAATAACAGAAAAATTAGTATATTCCAAATTCTCCAGATGATTTGGAGAATGAGATTTATTCTGAACCATAACTGACAAAAATGAAAAGGTTATAGTTTTGCTTTCTTAGAATTTGCTGTTCTCTGACATCCTACAGATTGCAAAGTCAGTGATGTCTGAGTCAGCTGACAATGGTGAAGAAAAAGGAATGGCGATAGAAGATCTCATTAGCTCCCTGTCTTTTAAGCCATTTTTAAAAAGGAAACAAATACCTCGAACTCCAGAAAATCTGCGTGAGTTTGAAACTCTGTTTTTATAATGCTCATTGATAAAAAATATGGCAAGTTCATTGACATGTCACACAAGAAGAAAAAGATACTTATTTTGTGATGTTGCATGTTTTTCTAATGGCTCACTCTGTAACACAATACAGTAGACCTAATAAGATGTGAATACTGTGAATTCAATTTAAGAGATTTTTTTTCTTACGTAGAATCCCCTTTGTGTTGAGGAAACATAAACAATATAAAGCAGCTGTACATATTCCCTCTTGGATTGCTTATGTCACTGAAGGGAAAGAATAAAATCAGACTGATTGAAAGTACTAAAATTTTACCTTGGTTTGTTCCATTTAGTTACTGAAATTAGAAGTTCATGGAGAAAAGCTATTCAGACTGAGGGCTCATTAGACCTAGAGCTGTCCTCAACTGAAGTGGTGACAGAAGAATCTTCAGTGGATGCTACACCCAGTATGCAAGAGGAGGTGGACTCCACCTTTGTGTGCTCTGAACCTGCATCTCCCATATCTGACTTTGGTCCTCCTGTGTCAGAAAAGAAGTCTCAATTAAGTTCTACAGAATCACAGGAGCAGGTGAGTGCAAGCCATACATTTGAATCTTCAGATTCAAGAACATCTGGAATTCAAGAAAGTGAGAGAACTAAATCAAAGGAACTAGATTGTTCTACTTTGAGTGGAAATTTTGTAGCAGATCTAAGCCAGACTTTGCAAAATGTAGAGAAGAGCATGAATATTCCAGATACTTGTTTGAAAAGTGGTAGTAGAACAAATACACTACTTTCAAACCACTGTTGCAGTGTCCTGTTGGATGCGATGCCATTTTGGAATGTATCTGTTGGTCATGAAACTACTGATGTGGGGATATTGCATGAGACACTTCCAGAATCTGATAGTATAGATCTCAGCATATCTGCAAGCTCAGACACCATTTCTTACACAATGGACAGTGAAAATTTAACGGATGGCTCGGAAAATAATGAGGATATTAAAAAATTGGACCTAGATATACAGTCCCTGTCCAACTCACGTGAAGTGCTAAAGAGGACTGCGTCTAAGAGTGAAGAGGAGCTGCATCAAACACATAATGGAAACAAATCTGTAAGTTACAGAGCTGAACTAAATGTGATGCTAGAAGGAGAGGAAAATGATGATTATCCTTCCACGGATGAAGGATTTACCAAGGTACCCATGCCAAACTCTCCTAATGAAAGCAAATATTCCCTGCCATCTTTGCTGGTATCCTGTCAACAGATGGATGGTTCATGAAGTCCCATTAACTTCCTACATAAATTGAAGGGTAAGTGTTTGTGTTCTTTATGCATATAGATTTTGTCCATCCTGTCACTGGCTATACTATCATGAATAACCTCTGAGTAGTTGAACTGTGCTGTGGAAGTGGAGCACAGGATACTATTTGTATCTTTATTCCCCATAGAAGATGAGACATTAAAAATAAAGGAAACGTGCCCCCTTTAGTTCTAGAGTTCTGTCAGCATTGTTCAAGTACAAGAAAGGATGTTCATCTGATTTTCTGCCGTGATTTGGAGCTGCTTAAAAATAGAAAAGGCCTTAAGATGCATTAACTGCAATCTGCAGTTAGATTTGGAATAATCTAAAGTTAGATTTGAGAATTCACGAAGATAGTTTGAAGTTTTGTGTTTACTCTGAACAAATTTGGCTATTTAGAAATGTGTCATAGGTCATTGAAACTTTTTGAGTTCGTTAAGATGTTGATAGAACTATCCTGCTTTCCGGTGTGCCTATCCCCTTACCCCATTTCCAACAGAAGTGTCAACTGTTTAACCAGTATTGCAGTGTTTAGTTATATGTGAGCTTAAATTGTTGAAACACATTAATAAAAATGAACTAGTAATGGAGGACTTCCATGAAAGACAGATTGTATGCAGGAATGTGATGAGGCAGGCCACCACCCACTTGGAATTGAGGCTGGCAAGGGATGTTAATGATAACTACATCAGCAAGAAAAGGAAGATCAGGGAAAGTGTCGGGCCATTGTTGAAGCAGATGGGTGTCCTGATGACGGAAGACTCAGTGAAGGTGGAACTAGTGAATTGCCTTCTTTGCCTTAGTCTTTACTGCTGAGGCTATCCTTCAGGAATCCCAGACCTCAGAGGTAGGAGAGGAAGGCTGTAGAAAGGAAGACTTGCCCCTGGTCATAAGAGGGTTCAATTAGAGGTCAGTTAGGCAGACTTAACGCCCATAAATCCATTGGCTCCAACAGGATGCTCCCATGGATGCTGAGGGAGCTGGCAGATAGGAAGTTGCTAAGCCATTCTCCCTTATCCTTGAGAAATGGAGAACAGGAGATGATGCGTGATGACTGAGGAAAGCCAGTGTTGCATCCATCTTCCAAAAGGGCAACAAGAAGGAACCAGGAAACTACTGGCCAGCCATCCTCACCATCATCCCTGGAAAGGTGGTGGAACAGATCACTCTGAAGATCATCACCATGCATGTAGAAGAAATGTAGGTCATGAGGAATAGTCAGGATGGATTCACCAAGTAGTCAGGATGGCCACTGGGAGTAGACAGGTGGAAATCATTCTTCACCAGTGTTTTCTGAGATGATATGGCAGGATGGGTTGGCTAGGGGAGAGCAGTGGATGTTGTCTGCTGTTGAAGAAACTTCCCAGTCTGGCCATTCATGAGACTCTGGCAATGACATTCCCAATGTCAAAGACTTTCACTATTGGGAGTGAAGCCTCTCCAGTGAGCTGGTGGGTGCTGTGCTTGACTCCTTACATAGCCCACAGTCACGTGCAGTCAGACCAGGTTTCCTAAGAGGTTTGACTCCAGGTTTCCCATAACAGTGTCTCAGAAGTCTCAGTCTATAAAGCCATTTATTCACAGCACAGTAACACAGAAGCAGCTTGAGCTGGTGCCTCTGAGCAGGACCCCCAGCAAAGGAACCCCAGATCTTTTACATCCTCAGTCTCCCTGTGTGCAAGTCTTGCTCTTCCTTCTAAGTCTTCAGCTTCTATCCCCACTCTCAGTGTCCATCCACCTAGATGGTGTCACCAGTCTTTATCTCCTTCGTTATCCAAAAGGTAGACAGTTCCCAGCTCTTGGATGTGTCTGTCATCGTCCATTCACCTGGCTGCTGTCACCCACATCCATGCCCCATGTTACCCTAATAAAGCTCACAGCCTCTTGTCTCAGGCTCCCACCCAGAGCTCAGATTACATCTCAGTCATCAGCTTGTGTATCCATCTGCCTGGATCAGATGGTATCAGCACTACCTTTATTTCAGCAAGGGTTTTGATGTCGTCTCCCATAACATCCTCATGAGTATGCTCAGGAAATTGTGGGTTAGAGGAATGGACAGTGAGGTGGTTCAAGAACTGGCTGAATGGCAGAGCTCAGAGAGTCATGATCAGTTCAGCAGAGTCCAGCAGGAGGCCTGCAGTCAGAGGTATTCCCAAGGGATCAATGCTGAGACCAATCTTTTTCAACTTGCTTATCAATGACCTGGAGGAAGGGATCAAATGCACCCTCAGCAAGTTTGCTGGTGACACTGAACTGGGGGCAGTGGCTGATCCACCTGAAGGCTCTGCTGCCATTCCGTGGGACCTGGATCAGGTTGGGCAGAGAGAAACCTAATGAGGCTCAACAAGGGCAAGTGCCAGGTCCTGCACCTGGGGAGGAACAGCCCCAAGTGCCAGCACAGAGCAGCTCTGTGGGAAAGGACCTGGGACTCCTGGTGGATCACAAGTTGTCCATGTCAGTGCCCCCCTGGCCAGGAGGGCCAATGGAATCCTGGGGTGCACTGGGAAGAGTGTGGGCAGCAGGTGAGGGAGGTGACCCTTCCCCTCTCTCAGCCCCAGTGAGGGCACACCTGGAGTGCTGTGTCCAGTTCTGGGCTCCTCAGCACAAGAGAGACAAGGAGCTGCTGGGGAGGGTCCAGTGGAGAGCCACAAGGATGGTCAGGGGTCTGGAGCTTCTCTCGTATGAGGAGAGACTCTGGGAGCTGGGGCTGTTTGGTCTGGAGAAGACAAGACTGAGAGGGGATTTCATCTGTACATAGAAAGATCTCAAAGGTGGGTGTCAGGAGGATGGTGCCAGACTGTTTTCAGTGATGCCCAGAGAAGAGATGAGGAGCCATGGCCGTAAACTAAAGCACAGGGAATTCCACCATAACTTGAGGTAGAACTTTACACTGAGGGTGGCAGGGCACTGGAACAGCTGCCTGGGGAGGTTGTGGAGTCTCCCTCTCTGGAGACATTCAAAACCCACCTGGATACATTTGTGTGTCACCTGCTTTAGGTGACCCTGCTTCAATGGGGGGTTGGACTGGATGAAAGGACCAGAGGTGCTTTCCAGTGCTAACTATTCTGTGATTCTGTGATTTAATGAAGTACTTGGAATTTGATATAAATTAGTGTCAAGGAGCAGTGAAATTTATTTCTTTGTGCAAGCTTTCTGCAATATAGGTTTCAATTAGAACTGTAATTGTGTTGCTAGCAACTGATTGGAGCACTTACCAAAATTAGATACCATTTCATATATGCTGCATTAATATATGTGGAACAGCTTGTCTTAATAGTTGAATATTACAGAATGCAAACTGGTATGTTTTCTCTTTCAGGTAAGAACAGTTGAGTTAGAAGCTGGGCACAAAGGAACTTTCATCAGGATGGAATTTGTAAAGCAGCAGCATAATCATAGCAGTGCATTTATGGTTCACTGGAGTGTGTAGCACCTTCTCCAAGCGTTGTCTGGAGTGGGAAGTTGCACCCCTTTTGGTGGCGACTCCATTCCAGTTTCCTTAAGAGTGTCATTTGCCTACTCCGGCGCTGCCAATTTATATCATCCACTGTGGCTTTCTATGTACAGCGCATCATGTATATACATTTATATTTTCTTTTTTAAGCATATTTTAAACAGCAGATGTTGAGTAAATGGCATAACCCTAGAAAATGGAAAAATGAAATGTCAGAGGAGAAACAGTGACATCTGTTAATTTGCTCCTAATCCACATCTAATAATTTGATTAATTATTAATTAATTAGATCCTAATCCCCATCCCAACCCTCAACCCAGCAGATTCAAATGATTTGTTGCTCTACCATTCCGTTGCATTAGTGCAATGTGTGCTATGGAATCTCTCTTAGTGCGACTTCTGGTCTATACTGCCATCAATTCTACTTGTTGATAGAGGCTGTTCCATTTTTCTAAACTTCACTGGAGTGCATATTTCTTTAGCTGTATTGCTGAATAACTGCTTTACACTAAAGTTACAAAAATGTGTTGCTTATGGTAGCGTTAATGCTACTTGATTTCAACAACTGACATGTACTTAGGTTGTGGAGATTCTTCTTGTCTTAAAAGTACTGACTCCTAGCCTAATGTGTTTAGAGGTGTTGTTAAATAAAGTTGTTTTTCTGCTCTGGATTGTCTTACTCCTTTCTTACAAAACATTTTCCTTGGGTTTTACAAAGAAGCTCCACCTGTATTTGACAACTTCCTTATAAAGCAGAATTTGACAGGCTCTATGAAAAGGCATGCGGGTGGTTGAGGAAGCTGTAATACTTATCATGTGGCAATGCATGTTAGCAAATAAGAGGGAAGTGCTGCTCAATAGCCAGTTTACATGTTGGTCAGAAAGTGAATCGGGTGTTCTCCAGGTCTGACCACTGGCAGGTGGGTGCCAGTCTCCCATGTAGCAAGGGACAGGGCAGAGGAAATGGCCTCCAGTTCTACCAGAGGAAGTTTATGTATTAGGAAAAATTTCCTCATGGAAACAGTTATAAAGTACTGATAGAGGCAGGCCTGGGAATTGGTCAGGTCACCATCCCTGGAAGTGTTGAGAAAAAGATGTTGATATGGTACTTCACATGGTTTAATGGTGAATGCAGTGGTGAATCTAGTCTGTTTGTTGGACTTGATGACATTAAAGATCTTTTCCAACTTAAGTTCTATGATCCTGTTACCACCTTAGCTACTGGCTGCCTGGGGAGGCCCAGTTGTGTTCTGTCCAGGCCTGAGTTCTAGAGCTTGGCACTGGTGACTTCACAAACATTGCCCAGGTAGCTAGATGGGGTGTAGGCTAACTAAATGTATGGATGTGGATGATAAGATTGTGGCCTACTTTAAGGAAAGTTAAAAACTGCATTTTGTGTTACTACTGCATTGACAGTTTGGGATTAAAAAATGGCATCTAAAAATTTTGAGTTTCTTGTGAAGACCTGGGCTCACATTTTGAGTTGCGTATAAAAGTAGAGTCTTTCCTCCTTGCAGATAAATGTAGCACTATGATTTTTGTATTGTAAGTAGTAGCTCTCCTGTGCACTGTTTTTTTGTGTTGGATACTTAGGTCATTTTTGGTTAGGCTTATATTGGAAGTCCATCATAATAAATTTGAAATTCTAGGTAAAATTCTCATTTAGAGCACTAATTTACTGATTAGTAAGGGGAGGTTGAGAACAGCCAGGTATTATGAGCAGCCAGGAATACAACTGTATTTCTGTGACTTCTTTTAACCTGAGTATTTGCTGATGGTTAATACAGTACTCCTAATGTACAGCGTTAAATATTTTAAGATACCTATCAGAAGTTTTTGCCCATAAAGCCTGGGGAAATTCAGTTTCTCATGAACTTCCTCATCAAAAGATTACTTTGTTCAACTTCCTAAAAGTGTGTAATTTGGGCTTCTGAACTTAGAGGCACTGTATTATTAGTTGAAATACAGTGCAAGGTATCTTGCTTTCCTCTCCAGGGGAGAGTATGTTGTAATTTTGTGCAGCACTGCAGTGCAGCCAGTATTTCACACTTAAGATTTGCCTATGATTACCAGGTAAGCTCCAAAGGGATAGTTTTATGAACTTCTATATTCCTTGGTCTCTCTCTTTTTTTTTTTTTTCACTTTGGAAGATTATACTTAGGTTTTCTTGCCAGAGTTTATATATGTGTTGCTCACAAAGGTTTGATGAAGTGTCTGGAATAATATTTCCATAGTATGAGCAGTGTGATATGCAGAGAGAGTTGGGACTGTTCAGTCTCAAGAAGAGTCAACTGAGAAGGGACCTCGTAAGTGTCTGTGTCTGAGGGGAGGGTGTCAGTGGATGGATCCAGGCTGTGCTTGGTGGCGCTGAGCAATCGCACAGGAGTCAGTGCGCAGAAACAGATGTACAGTTAGTTCTACCTGAACATGAGGAGGAACTTCTTTACTCTGCCGTGATGGAGCACTGGAAAAAATTGCCCAGAGAGGCTGTGGAGTCTCCCTCACTGGAGATACTTAAGACCATTGAGATGTGATCCTGTGCAATGTGGTCTGTGATGACCCTGCCTCCGCAGGGAAGTTGGACCAGATGACCTATTGTGGTCACTTCTAGTCTGACCCATTCTGTGATTGTATCAAGTGCTGCACTGTCTGGTAGTAGCATATCCAATAATCAATTTGTAGCTGTGACACAACAAATTTCTCTGAAGTTATATACAGGATAACACATAACTTTGCAGTCTGTGCTTTGTATGTTCTGTCTGTACTGAGCATACATCACTCTATTTTTACTGCAAAGTAAAGCTGACAGAGCATTTGAATGTCACTAATTCACTGAGCACTGAAAAACGCAAGTACAGTGCTGTCAGTGAATTTCTGCAAGTAACGGGAGAGAATCAGAAGGGTGAACACTACAAACCAGCCACTGTGAACAAAATCAACTCTACCCCAGCCAAAATAGATTGGGGGAAGAGGAGATGAATAGGGACTTAAAAAAGGAGTACTTAGATTATGTTCAGACAGAGAGTTTTTACAAGCCTTAAATACAATCATTGCTTGATAGTTCTGGTTCAGTTTTCTGTGTTGCATTGTTTGGAAAAACTGGCAGAAACTACTGTATTGGTAGCAATGGCAAAACACTGTAGAGAGCTCTGTTTTACCCCCTGCAGTGCTTAAGCAGCTGGGTTAACTCCAGTGGGGCACCACCATTTGGAGGTAGCTCTTCTGTATGAGAGTGCTTTCAGGCCAACCTCCCTGGGGATACATACCTACACTCCAGTCTATGTGGGGAGCTGTTCAGCTGTGTCTGCTGGACTGTGCATGGGCATACAGCTGGGGAATTCTGTGTGTAGCTAGCAAAAAGCGCAACCACAGAGAGTTTGAGTACCTTTTTGTTTCTGTTGTGGGCATTTTATCACTTCTAAGTAAGATCTTACTTTGGATGGTGTTTTTTGGTGGCACAAAGACTGGTTTCTGGTTCATTTATGTGTAGGCATTCATCCCAATGTGTGAGTCTAATCCATAGTCACTCATGTATTTCTCACAGTCAGTCTCTTGCAGCTATATTTGTTTGCATGTAGAAATACCAGTCAGAGAAAGCTACAGGAAAGTTTCTCATGTTTATTATAAAGTATTCCAGTGGCCAGGGATACAATGATTTCACTGGTGTTGGGACATTATTAATGGTTTAAAGAGTTGATTTACACACTTTTTTTTTTAAAGGAGTTCAGTAATGACGTAAGTAGAAACATTGTTCCAAGAGGCTTTCAGACTAAAATCTAGTGAAGAATCAAATTAATCCATTTATTCATCTTGTTGAGATCTCTCTTGATGGCCACACACACAATGGGTGTATCAACTGCTTCTCCCAGTTTTGTATCATTTGCAAACTGCCTGAGGGATGCCATGTCTCCCATTATATATGTAATTTATAAAGATATGTAATAGTTTTTACCCCATTTCCCAGTCACCAGAATCACAGCTGGTGGCAGCCCTCTGACTGACCTTGGGCCACTGATCACAATTCTTTGAGTCCAGCAGCTGCAAACATTATTTAATTTGCCTCACAGTCTGCTTACCTGGCCCATATTTCCATCAGTTTGTTGACGAGGTTATTGTGGGTGACAGTGTCAAAAACCATACCAAACTCAAGGTAGGCAGTATCTACTGCTCTGTCCCTCATCCTACAGAAGACTGCACCAACGCAGTAGAATCTTCTAGTAGAAGGTTTTCAGTTTGGCTTAAGTGTGATTTCCCCTTCATGCTAACCACTCCAAATTATCTCCTTCAGCTGACTTGACAGCCAGTGTCTGGAATTGATTTTCTAGGATTTTTTACTCAACCATCTTTACCAGGACTGAGGCTGAAGTCCTTCTTCCCTTTCTTGAAGCAGGAGTGATCTTTACTTTCTCCTAGACATAAGGAACCTCTCCTGGTTGTCACAACTAGGACAGAGGGAGAATTGTCTCAAAGTTATATGGACCAGCTCCTGTATTGCTTGTGAGTACTCCATGGACCTGACCATGCCATTTAAGTGCTTCCTAGCCTGTTTCTCTTCCTTGACCCAGTCTTTTCCATCAATCTCAGGGACATGGGATTGCTGAAAGCTAGTGTCAGTAAAGACCACTGAGACTGAGAGCCAGAGGTCATACCTTCACTCTTCAGTGTAGTTTCTGTGCTCAGGGAGCATGAACAGCCAGTTGTTGCAAATCAAAGCTGTTGATATTGAAGAATGATAAAGCATTGGTGTGAGCCAAGAATGATTTCTTGGGGGTTGGCCATATGTGCTGGCTTTAATTTTAGGCAGATTTTCTGCAGTAGGAACAAGCTGTGGGTTAGTGCTGGTCATGCAGGTAAGCTTTACTCACCTCTAAGTCTCTAAGCTCTCTCCCTGCTGCTTAGAAGGTTTTGATTTGGAAACTTGTATTAGTCGTCAGTTAATATTTCTTGCAACCATTGTTTTTCAGTTAGTGGGAAGTGCTAGTGGTTAGAAAATCCTGACTTTATCCCAAACTTACAGTTTAATGCTCTGGCAGTAATTTTTTAACTTGTTGCATAACTAGAAGGGGTAAATTAATTTTTTTTTAATGTTACTTCAAAATATAAATTTTAAAAATATTTACTGAATAGAAAAATAAAAACTTACTTAATTGTAATTCAAATGGATTAAAAAGGGATGGTGAAGAGGCTGTCCTTCTGACAGTCAAGGTTATTACATGTATGATAAAGGATCACTTAAAGGGGATTTATGAAAAGGATCCTTAATCCCTGTGAGATCACTAACCTTGTTTCTCTCTAAGTAATTACTCCACAAGTAATATCACATTGTCTCCCTGTGGGATAAAAGTCCGAGATAATGGGAACAATTTTGTTTGCCGCTGTTTAATGTCCTGAACTTTTCACCAGAAGATGGCAGCAGGCTGATGTTAGTCACAAATATTTCTACTGCTTATTGTTGGATAAACGTGGAGATGCTGTGCTAGATACTTGAAACCCAATAGCTTATCAGAGCTGGCAGCAAGAAACCTGGCATGGCAAAGGGTTGCATGTCAAGCTGTTTTGTGGGTTTCTAGCTCTGGCTGGCTGCTGGCCTGCAACTGCTCTGCAAGTCCTGGCCATTGTTCAGTGATGTCCTTTCACCTGACAGTTTTTCAAAAGCATTTATTTTGGAAGAAAAATCAGAGCGGGTAGAACTGTTGCTTTAAGAAGTTTGAATTGTTACATATGGCATATCAGCTCAAGAAAATATGTCATCCTGTTCCTAGAATTAATTTTTCTGGCAATAAACGTCAGTTAAATGTGAATGCACCTTTTCTGTGACAGAAACAGAAAAAGTGGAGACAGGACTGGAGCTGATATTGGGTGGTGCAGAAAGAATTATTGCTTTCAGTGAAAACCTATGTAAATAATGATAAAATATGTGTAATTCAGCAGCTCTTGCAAATGTTTTATGGTATCTTTAATGGAAAGTAAGTTATGTTAGCCAGAGAAACTAAGATGGGTTTTACCCTCTAGCCATAAATTAATCTTTGCCATAGTATATGTTTAATATAGTCAAAATGTCAGAGTTTGACAGTGTTTGACTTATAAATATTCTGTTTCAATGCATTCAAATACTGCAGAATAAATTCCGCACTGCAAACCCATCCTGTTCAAGAATAAACACAGGAAAATGCAGGTATTTTTCTTAGATTAGGAGTAAAACAGCAAATCCAACCAGTGTGATTCATTGCACCAAGGACTGATGAAACCTACTGTCAAACCTTTATATTTCCCTGTGTGCTGAAGGCTGAGTTACATTAACATGTTCAGAATGGGCAGACGTGTAAGAAGAGGTAACCAGCCTAAGGTCCCTTGCTCTTACCCAGACCCACTTGGCTACTAGCAAACTACAGATTGAGTCCAAGATGCCACAGTCTGAGTGTTGCATGCTGTTGCCATTTATTACTACATGCTGATTCCTAATTCACATCCAAAACAGCAATGTGCCTGCAGTTGTCTTCAATGACCTATTTACTGCAAAACATGGTTGCAGTTCCCAAAAAACCCCCAAGAAAAGTAAAAGGTCCAAACACTTTTAAACTGTGGCTCTCAAGTGAGTCTTCGTCTGTGGAAAATTTGATGTTTGTTTGAAGGGGGAGTGCCCTGAAA
>VYXD01012610.1:0-11557 GCA_013397195.1 Hylia prasina
TCATGGTAAAACTGATTGAAGTCTCCGGTTTTGTCCTTCTTCATGTTGTGTGTAGGAAAGTGAAGCATTTGTGGGAGAGGGGCAGAAGAGAAGGATGGTCTGAAGGTTTCATTTGTAGATTATTTAGTTTTAGGGGGTTTTCCTGGTTTTTTTTAAATTTTCTTAATCTGTGTAAAAAAATTATCTTTTGTAACTTTAAGGTAAGCCTGTTTTGCTTTTTGGACTCTCCTAGTCATATGTATAAAATTGAAAACACAAAACCCCGACACAAGGACACCCCAGAGCCCAGCCTGAACACTGAGGAGGAACAAGGATGGGACAAAACCAAAGGAAACATGACCTTTAGTCACGGATGCTTCTGACTAAAACCAGCAAGGCTCCTTTCATCTGGGATTATTGTTCTAGTTCTCAAAACAAGCAAGGTTCTCCACTCGAAATATAGAAGGCAGCAGCTGGGGAGGAGGCGGGATTAGGAAGGAGGAGGAGCAGGAGGGAGAGGAGGGAGAGAGGAAAAGGACGAGCAGGAAGATGAGGAGCAGGAGCAGGAAAAGAAGGAGAAGCAGGAGTTTGCAGTGCCCCCTGTGTCTGCAGCACCCCTGGCCATGGGACCATCGCCCCCAGCAGGTGAGCAGGGAGGGGGAGCTCGTCCCAAATCTACCGCGGGTTCCCTGAGAGAGTCTTTTTATTGAGGTGTGTTTGGAGCTCACATATTGGAGATTGGAGCCCCAAATACCATCTGGCGTCCCTGGGAGGTACTCCGGGGAGGTACCCATCTGTGTGTGTAGGTTTGGATCTTGCAGGACCCCAAAACTGAGCCCCTTGAGGGGATCTTTGGGAGTCCATGTGGCCATCACTCAGTATCTGCAGAGGGAGGACACTGGTCCTGGGGATCCCCGGGAGAGCAGAGGAGGGAAAACACTTGGACCGCCAAGGTGGGGAGAGCAGAGAGGGGCGATCCCAGAGCTGGGGGACCCCTGCCAGGCTGGAAAGGGATGAGCCTGTAGAGGAGGGAGCCCTTGGATCCCTGGGATCTCAAAGTAGAGTATTAGGGGAGAAGGGACCGCATGGGCCCCCACCAAAAGCCCCTGGATCATCCCTAAGCAGGATCTTGGAGAGAGGGGAATACCTGGAGCCATGGGACTCCCCTCATGCCAGGGAAGGGAAACCTCTGGAACCCCAAACTGTAGAGATCAGAGGTGGGGAACACGGGGGAGGGATTTTTTGGGCTTGATATTTTGGAGACTTTCATGGACGCAAAGCACATGCTGTGTTCTAGAGATGGATTTGGGCAGGAGGAGCCCCCAGCCCAAGGAGGCCCCCCATTGTTTTTTCTCCCAAAGAAGGATTTGTCATTGCCACGCCATGGCTGGATGGAGGAGGAAGAAAACACCCACAAATGCTTGGAATGTGGGAAGAGCTTCATCTACAGATCCCACCTGAGGGAACTCCAGAACATCCACACTGGGGAAAGGCCCTATGAGTGTGGGGAATGTGGGAAGAGCTTCAGGTGGAATTCCTATCTTGTCATCCTTCAGCACATCCACACTGGGGAGAGGCCCTACAAATGTCCCAAGTGTGAGATGAGCTTCACCCAGACCTCTCACTTTACCAAACCCCAATGGAGGCATCACTAAGGGAAGCCCTGCGAGTGCCCCAAGTGTGGGAAGAGCTTCATGCGCTGCTCCAGCTCCATCCCCATGGGAGGATTGGCTTTGGATGATCCCCAGTGACCCCTGCTGGGCAGAGCCTTGGTGACTCCTGTTCTGGGTGATCCCCATTGAGTGGTGGGAAGGTGTTGGAGACATTTCTTTCCCTTGTCTTTTTCCTGCTGTGATTTGGTTGGTAATAAATTCCCTCCCTCTGCCCAGGCTGGGTCTATTTTGCCTGTTTTGGTGCTAAGGGCAAGATCTCTCCTGGTTATTTTATCACCTCCTGGGCCTTTCCTTGGATTTCCTGTCCCTGTGCAGTTGCAGAGGGCAGACAGAGCGGTTTTGGTGGCATCCAGGCAGGGCCAGCCCAGCCCCGGGGTTCCAAGGGGCTTGTGAGGCTCCCCTGTCTGTGGGATATCCCCACTGGAGAAGTGACGCACTACTGACACAAAGAACGACACAGACACAGCGCAGATGCCCAAGCTCGAAAAAGCCCAATTTAATTTTTCACTTCAGTATTTATACAGTTTTGAAAATGAGACCAGATTGGATGAAGGGGTTCAACCCCTTCGACCACACTGGTCAAAGTCATAGTCTATCAGTGTCTCTTAATCAGGAGGAATGTCAACAGCAAAAAGTCATTACCCTAATAATAGAATTGTTTATGAAAAATCTGTGAGAACTCTGAGAGTCTGACTCCCAAGTATGCAAACATTTCAGAAGGCTAAAAGAATTGTAAAAGAACAGGGCAACAGAGGAGGGTGTTCCCCCTTGCTGCAGCCCCAGCTCTCAGGCAGCACTCAGCCAAGCAGAGAACTGGGGCTTCATTTTGGGCACATCTGATCCCGTGGACATCTCCACACCCATTTTGGGGTGCACCTGAGCTCCTGGGTATCTGGAACCTCATTTTTTGGGATGTATTGGGTTTGCACACAGCCTTGTTTTGGTAGTGGGGTGGGTTCTGAGAGAAGCGGCTGGAATCATCCTCTGTGTCTGGTAGAGCCAATCCGTGGTGGCTCTGAAGACAGAGGTGCCACGTGCAGAGATCCACGGGGATGTAGAGATCTGCCCGCAGCTCCTGGAGCAGCCTCTGCTGGAGGAGGGTGATGGCTAGGAGGAGCTTTGGTGGTTCCTGGGGAGGCAGTGAAGGGATTGGGAGGAGGTTTCAGGGGGTTCTGGGTGGGTTGGATGAGACTGGGAGGGTGCTTGGAGGGGCTTGGGGTGTCTGTGAGAGGTTTTGGAGGTCCTGGCTCCTGCAAACCCCCAGAGGTGCCACTGGACACCACCTACAGCAAGATGCTGATGGGGATCAGGGGCTTTGTCTTTGTGGTGCTGGGGTTCGGCTTCCCTGCATCCCACAGGTTAGTGGAGAGGGGGAACTGGCCCCAAATCTCTAGGGGAGTCCCCGAGCAGAGATTTTTCTTGGGGCGTGTTTGGAACTCACAGCTTCTGAGTTCAAGCTCCAAATATCAGTAAGGGTCCCTGAGAGTGTTTCATTTTGTGGTGGGGGGGATGTTTGGATCCCCAAAGCTGAGACACCAATGTCCCTTTGGGGGATATTTTGGGGTGTCTTCGTGGTGATTACCTGGTGCTGGGGTGGGAGGAGGACATTGGTCTTGGGGCCCCCTGTGGAGAGCAGTGGAGGGGAACACTGGGAGCCCTGGGGTGGGGTGAGGGGGGAGGGGCGATCCTGTAGCAGGGGAGCCCCCGGCAAACTGGAGAGGAGGGGAGCATGGATAAGAGGGAATCCCTGGGATCCCTGGAACCCCATGATAGCATAGGATTAAAATGTTTCTAAAATCATGGGAATGGTATACAATATATTCAGCGGGGAGAGAGTCGAAAGAAAGGTTGGGCCTGGGAGGGCCTGGGAAGAGAACTAGGCCTTGGGAACAAACGTTTAGCTTTGTTTTACTAGATCATGTGCAACTGCACTTGCATAATCGTCATATGATAAATGATATGATTGTTAAATGTAATGATTGCTGATAATTGAAAATAAGAATCATAAGAAACGATATAATCAGCACCAAGAATCATGAGAAAGGATGTTTTGGGGTCTGGTGAATTCATGGTTGGGTGAAATCAATGTATAGAATAGAACAATATGGGTTTAATAATTAATATATAGTTATGTAACAGAAAGGATATAAAACATGCTCATTTTGAAGCTAATGTCCAAGTCAGATTTGGGTCTGTACCCCTGATTCCCAGAGCTCTTCAATAAAAGCACCTGCATATAAGCATTCCGTGACTGTGTTTCAACGCTAACACCTGGAGCAGATAGTGTGAGCAGAAAGGACCCCTGGGACTCCAAAACCCCCCAGATTAGCCCTCAGCAGGACGCCAGAGAGGGGGAAACCTTCAGGAGCCATAGGATCCCGAAGAGCCCAGGGAAGGGAGATCCCCAGAAGCCCAAAGTGGAGACATCAGTCCAGGAAGGGATTTTTGTGCTGAATTGTGACTACTTGGGGGTTTTATGGATACAAAACACCTGGAGACTTCCAGAGCTAGACCTGGGCAGTAGGAACTCTCTACCCTATGGCACTCAGCCCTTGTTTTTCCTCCCAAACCAGGATTTGTCATTCCCAAGGCATGGCTGGATGAAGGAGGAGGAAAAGCCCTGGAGATCTCACACAAAGAGGGGCTGCAAACCCAGCCCAGTGAGCTGCGAGGAGAAAAGACACCCCCTGTGCTGGGAAGGCGGACAGAGATCCAGCTGGAGCTCAGAGCTGGTAGAGAAGCCCTAGGTTGTGGGGAAACCCTACAAGTGCTTGGAATGTGAGAAAAGCTTCAGCTACAGCTCTGACCTGAACTGGCACCAGGTAATTCACACTGAGGAACAGCCCTACAAGTGTAGGGAATGTGGGAAGAGCTTCAGCTGGAGGTCTGACCTGACAAGACACCAGCACTTTCACACTGGGGAGAGGCCCTACAAGTGTCCTGAGTGTGGGAAGAACTTCTCACAGAGGTCTCACTTGACCAAACACCAACAGAGATACCACTAAAGGAAGCCCCGTGAGTGCCCCGAGTGCAGGAAAAGCTTAGAGCGCTGCTCCAGCTCCATCCCCCATGGGAGGAGCAGCATTGGATGATCCCCAGTGACCCCCGTTGGGCAGAGCCCTGGTGATCCATGCTCCTGGTGATCTGTGTTGGGAAGACACCTGGCTGTGGGGGCTCCACATCTTCCTGGCTCTCTGTGGGCACCTGGATGAACCCAGGGTCAGGAACATCCATCGGGATGCAAACTGACATCAGGAATTCATTGGGGAGAGCGGATTTGTTGTCTTTCAACCCCAAAAAACTCTTTTGAGTTCAGTCCTATCTTCTGGTGGCATCAAGCAACACTGGATAGTCTTGAGGTCTTTTCCAACCTCAGTGATTCCATTCTCATTTTCTATGGCTCAAGGGCTTCTTCCGCAGCCAAATGCTGATGGATTGGGCAAAGACTAAGATTTTGGAGACAGTGGGGTGGAACCTCCTCTGAAAAAGTTTCTTCCCTCCCACCCAAGCACGTGGATCGTCACCTACACAGACATGGAAATCCTTTTCTTTTGGCCTTGATTTTCTTTTCATTTCTTTTCATCCTTTCAAAACACCTGAAATTGGAGTAAAAATAAAGACATTGAACTGAGACATGGGTGGGGACATGGTGGGGACATAGACATGGTGGGACATAGACATGGAGAGTAACATGGGGACACGTGGACATGGATGGGGATATGGCCATTCGTGGCAACACGGGGACATGGGCATGGACGGAGACATGAGGGACAATGACAGGGGTGGAAACATGGTGGGGAGACAGCCATGGAGGAGGACATGGTGGGACATGGCCAGTGACAGGTGGGGACATGGCCATGGCCAGGGCCACGGAGGGAACTTGCAGTGACTGTGGGGGATGCTGGGTTTGGGGGAGTTGAGGGTTCCTGGGAGGGACTTGGGGCTTGCTGAGGGCTTTGGGGACCCCAGGCCCAGCAGCTTCGGCTGCACTGGGAGACCCTGGCAGAGGTTCTGGGGCAGCTGCTCAAGGACTCCCTGACCTGGAGCCCCAGCCGGGCATTGGGCTCCTGGAAGGGAATGAACGTCCTTGCCCCCAGGAGGGAAATGCCAGCAGCCCCAGGATGTCAGGGGCAGATGAGACGGCAAAACAGGGAGGGAAAATCCAGACAGAGCAGCCTTCCTCCAGAACTGCACCCCAAAAATCCCCAAAGTCAGGGATTCCTCCCAGAAAAAAAGCTGCCAGGAGGTGCTGAATTGAGGGAAAGGGGGGATTGGACCTCCAGACTGAGCAGGAGGGCCCGGAACCCCCAAAAGCAAGCATGGGCTGAGGGGTATTTGGGACTGGGAGGACGATGCGGAAGGGGCAGAAAAGCAACAGAAAAGAGGGGCTGGGACCCCCAAGAAGAGCAGGAGAGGGATTGCACCCCCAAATTGAGTTGGGAGGTGTCCGGGGTTTGTGGCAAAGATGGGAGAGAGGAGGGAAAGGTGAGGCTGGGATGGGAAAAGGGCGGTTCCACGGGCGTCCCTTCCTGTCACCATCACTCGATCCCTGGGGCGAATCCTGGGGCTCTGAGGTAAGGGGATGGATCTGTATTGAAGAGGTCCCCAAGCCCCCTGCCCATCCCCCGCTCAACAGCCTGTGCTGTGGTGGCTGCAGGAGGAGGAGGAGGAGTGGGGGAAGGAGGGGGAGGAGGAGGAGGAGGAGGAGAAGGAAGAGGAGGAGCAGGAACAGGAGGAGGAAAAGGAGAACCACCTGCTTCTCCAGACCACCCCCTGAGTCTGCACGTCTGCCGGCAGCATCCATCCCCGCACATGTCCCAAGTATGCAGGGAGGGGGAGCTTGCCCCAAATCACTGAAGGGGTCTCTGGAAGGTTTTTTTTTGCAGGAGAGGGAATGATTGGATCTCACAGGACTCCAAACCTGAGCCGCAAATACCCCTTGGGGGGATCTTGAAGGCTCCAGGTGGCGATCGCTCGGTACTGGCAGCGGATAGGAGAGGTGACATCAGTTTTGGGACTTGCCTGGAGTGGGAAAGAGCAGCGAGGGGTAAACCCGGATCTGGGGGAACCTCGGCAGCCTGGAGGGGTGGGGGAAATTGGAGATGAGCCAGGTCTGGGCCTCCCCAACACTGAAAGGGGCGGTGACTTCTCGAGCTGGACATGGGCAGTGGGACCATCAAACCCAATGCATCCACCCCTTGTTTTTCCCACTAAACCAGGCTTTTTTGTTCCCAAGGCATGGCTGGATGGAGGAGGAGGAAAAGCCCTGAGGATCCTGCACAAGGAGGGGCTGCAAACCCAGCCCAGGGAGCTGCAAGGAGGAAAGATCCCCCATGTGCCAGGAGGGTGGCCAGAGATCCAGCTGGACCTCAGAGCTGGTGGAGAAGCCTCATGGAGGGGAGAAGCCCCAAAAGTGCTTGGAATGTGGGAAAAGCTTCAGCTACAGCTCCCACCTGATCCTGCGCCAGGTGATCCACACTGGGAAATGGCCCTATGAGTGTGGGCTGTGTGGGAAGAGCTTCAGCCAGAGCTCCAACCTGAGAGAACACCAGAGGATCCACACAGGAGAAAAGCCCTGCAAGTGTAGGGAGTGTGGGAAGAGCTTCAGCCACAGCTCCACCCTGATCCAGCACCAGACAAGCCACACAGGGGAATGGCCCTACACCTCTTTGGAATATGGGCAGAATTTCAGGTGGAGCTCAGACCTAAGAAAACACCAGCGCACCCACACTGGGGAGAGGCCCTCTGAGTGTCCTGAGTGTGGGAAGAGGTTTCAGACTAGCTCAAATCTCCTCGTGCATCAGCAGATTCGCACAGGGGAGAGGCCCTTCCACTGCCCCGACTGCAGGAAGGCCTTCAAGTAAAACTCCAATCTGACTGTCCACCAGCATATCCACACTGGGGACAGGCCCTAGTCTGTGATTGTCCCAAGTGTGAGAATAGCTTCTCTGTGAGCTATTGTGCCTGTGCAGGTGGTTTCTCCCATTCATTCTCTCAACCCTGGAACCCACAGTTCAATTTTCTCTCCCCTGTGTGGCTGTGGGAGGCAGGGACAGAGTGACTTTTGTGGGTGCCTGGCATTGGGCTAGCATCACTCCATGCCATGCACACCCTTGATAACCCTGTGTCCCCCACTGACTTGGGAACACATTTCTGAGAAGCTTTACTGGGAACACAGGGAGCAGCTGGATGGGGGCAGAGTAACACCAGGGTTGGGGGAGACAAAAATAAATCCCAAAATCAGTGCAGGGCTGAAGTGAGGGGGTCCCAGCCAGGCCCGAGGCTACAGGGAAGAGCTGTGGCTGCCGCCACCTCAGGGGCTCTGTGGGTAGAGAAAAGGGGGTGACACTGGGCTGGGGGGCTTTGAGGGTAGCACACACACCCTGGTGGAGAGGGAAATGACCCCTGGCCCCCCCGACCTTGCACAAGCCAAGCCTTGGTATAAGCCAAGCCTCAGCGCCAGGGAGATGAAGCCCAGCACGAAGCCCTTGATCCCCGTTGCCATCTTGCTGCAGACAACATCCATCTCTTCCCAGCACAACCAACCTCATTCCACCCCCCACTTTCCCATCCCATATCTTCTTCCAGCCCCTCCAGGCTCACTCAGAGTTAATCCCAGCACCCCCAAACTCCCTCCCAGTGCCCACCAGGAGCCCTGGAATCCCACCCTTACCAACATCTTTCAAACTCCTTCTCAGCCCTTCCAGATCCCATGCCTCTCTCCCAGTTTAAACCAGGCTACCTCAACCTCCCTCCCAGTTACTCCCAGTACACCCCAATCCTCCTCCCAACACACTGAGCCCCTCCCCACTCCACTTGGTGCTGTGGGGGCTGGGCTCGGGCTGCTCCAGGCTGACACGCTCCACCTGGCAGCTGGAGGTGACCCCATGTTCGGGGGGCGGGTTTCCAGCAGCACCAGCAGCTGGTGGCTCCAGTCCCCATTGGGGACCATGGCGGTGGCCACCATGTTTCCCAAGAGCTCCTGCTGGCCCTGGAAGCACCTCAGCTGGATCTGGGCAGGGTAGAAATCCATCACAGAGCAGAGCAGGCCTCTGGGGCTGGGCTGGGAGCTTGAGGGCACCAGCGAGATGGACACACTGGGGGCCATTGGGAGAGGAGGGGGGACACACTGGGATCTGCTGGGGAGGCACTGGGAGTGCTCTGCGAGGACTGGGGAGCATGGAGAGTGAAGGGCAGTGGATTGCGGGGCAGTGGGAGAGTGCTGGAAGAGTGCTGGAGAGTGCTGGAAGAGTCTCAGAGTGAACTGAGAAGGACTCAGAATGGACAAAAACTCNATTGGGGACCATGGCGGTGGCCACCATGTTTCCCAAGAGCTCCTGCTGGCCCTGGAAGCACCTCAGCTGGATCTGGGCAGGGTAGAAATCCATCACAGAGCAGAGCAGGCCTCTGGGGCTGGGCTGGGAGCTTGAGGGCACCAGCGAGATGGACACACTGGGGGCCATTGGGAGAGGAGGGGGGACACACTGGGATCTGCTGGGGAGGCACTGGGAGTGCTCTGCGAGGACTGGGGAGCATGGAGAGTGAAGGGCAGTGGATTGCGGGGCAGTGGGAGAGTGCTGGAAGAGTGCTGGAGAGTGCTGGAAGAGTCTCAGAGTGAACTGAGAAGGACTCAGAATGGACAAAAACTCCCAGAGAAACCCAAACCCCCAGCACTGCCTGGCTCTGATGTGAGTCCATCCCACGGGCAGCAGCCCCCTCACATTGCCGCAGCGTGGGTCACTGCCACAGGGTCAGTTCCACCAGGACAGATAGCTCCAACAGGGGCCCCTCTCTGCATGGGTCTTCCATGGGTCACAGCCTCATCTCAGGCANGGGCAGTGGGAGAGTGCTGGAAGAGTGCTGGAGAGTGCTGGAAGAGTCTCAGAGTGAACTGAGAAGGACTCAGAATGGACAAAAACTCCCAGAGAAACCCAAACCCCCAGCACTGCCTGGCTCTGATGTGAGTCCATCCCACGGGCAGCAGCCCCCTCACATTGCCGCAGCGTGGGTCACTGCCACAGGGTCAGTTCCACCAGGACAGATAGCTCCAACAGGGGCCCCTCTCTGCATGGGTCTTCCATGGGTCACAGCCTCATCTCAGGCATCCCCCTGCTCTGGCAGGAGCTCCTCCAGGGGCTGAGGGTAGATCTCTGCATCTCCATGGATTTCTGCATGTGGCACCCTCAATCTTTGAATGCACCACAGGTTGGCTCTGCCGGACATGAAGGAAGCTTCCAGCAGCTTTGTTCAAAACCCAAACCTGAACCCCCCTTGCTACCAAAACTAGGCCCTGCAAACCCAGTACAGCTCCAAAAATGAGGTCCCAGATATACAGGAGCTCAGGTTAACCCAAAATTGGGATGGAGAAGTCCAGGGGCTCAGATGTGCCCAAAAATGAGCCCCTACGTGAGGGCATTCTCTGCTTGACTGAGCGCTGCCTGAGGGCTGGGGCTGCAGCAAAATGGGACACCCTCCTCTAGAGGGGATGTCCCACAAATGGGGAACCCCCACAAGGCCCTGGGAACACCCAGGGCTGGGATGGCCCTGCCTCCATTCCAGGAGCCACTGAAACTGCTCTGTCCCTGCCCTCTGCAACTGCACAGGGACAGGAAATACAAGGAAAGGCCTAGGAGTCAAGAGAGGAGAAACTCCAGAATAATGAAGTGTGTCTAGATAAGCATGCTGTCATTTCTCAGGTGTTTGGCTCAGTGTCAGCTCAGAGCTGGGCTCTGTCTTGCAGGTGCCCAAGTCCCTGGGCCAGCTCTGAACAGCCTCTCGCGGCTTGCCAGCCTGGCTTTCCCCCGGCTCTGCCCTGGGCAGGCACTCGGTGTTTCTGTGGTGCCCCTGCCCCGCTCAGCTCCCTGTGCCCTGCAAAGGGGCCGTGGCTGCGCTCGGTGCCCCTGGGTGTCACTGAGCGAGGCAATGCCGAGCCCTGGGGCCCAGGCAGAGCCCTGCGGGACACCCCTCGTCCCCGGCCTCCCGTGGGACACGGAGCCACTGCCCACAGGGCCCTGGCACGGCCGGCCAATTCCTTCTGCTCCGAGCAGCCCAGGCTGCAGCCCCAGGGCTCTGCAGGGCAGGGCTGGGGCTGTCGGGTTGGCACCGTGGCCAAAGCCTCCCAGGGATCTGGGCACGGCACGGGCTACAAGGCCACAAGGCCGGGGCTGCTCCGTGCCCGTTCCAGTCTGTCCCTCTGTTGCTGGGGGCCGAGTGTGGCCCTTTGTGACACGGGTGGTGTCAGGGCCCTCAGTGAGGCAGGACATGGTGGTGCTGTCCTGAATAAGAATGTTTGAGATTGCTTAAAAATCAGTGGCAGGAGCATGAGCAAAAGTCAGATTTCATATTTTAAGCGACAAAGCACAAGTTGGTGGCAAGATTCACTCTACTGGCTACAGGACATCTAAGGCACAACAAGGGAAAACAGGCAACAACAAAACCAAACAAAATCCAGGCAACCAAACCAGAAATTAACTGAGAACTCTCTAGGGGGTGTGGGTGTGTTGTGTTTAGGTGTATGGGACAAAAGACAGTCTCACAGTGGGCGAGGATAAAAAGCAACATGGCCCAGAAGCTTAACAATACTGAGCAGCACTTTAACTTCTCCCTTAATTTATAACATAATTTATACCTTAGGCCTAACAATTCAAGAGAAACACTGAACTTACACCTAAAAACGTTATTATAACTTAGCCTAAACAATTCAACAGAGAAATAACACTTAACAGCATTTAACCTAACTTAGCAGCTTAACAGAAAAATTCTACTTAGCAACGTAACAGAAAAGCAACACCTAGAAATACTTAATTTAGCTTATAACTTACATTTTACAACTTGGCAAAAGAACAACACTTAGCTGCAATTCACTAAGTTCCTAACTATAAGTGAACCTTGCTTACAGGCCTAGC
>VYXD01012620.1:0-16857 GCA_013397195.1 Hylia prasina
TCAAACAGAAAGAGCAGATAAATAGGATGTGTCCAGAGGAAGAAGTAAAAGAATGACACCCATTAGTAAAGAATAAATACCCAGATTCATCCAAAAGTACTTAAGAAGGGCAACCAGACTCAAGAATACAGATCTTATATATCCAGAGTAATAAGCAGCATAACCTTCAGAAAAGAAGAGAAAAATGCTCAATTCAAGGAAAATTCTGCAGAACTGTAAGGAAAAGTATCTTTTTACATTAATACCACTACATGCCATAAATGAAAAATAAGGTACACATGCAATAACTGAGAATACACAGAAAACCAACAAGGAGGCAGACGTTTACTGCACATTTAATTCCTTCAAAAGACACTAAATTTAGACACCTTAAAGAAGATTAACAGAAGTTCAGTTTTCATACGTGGAGTTACAGCATTGGATGAAAAAGTATTGTGGGAGCATCAAAACTTGACAAACACTGGATAACCTACACTCACATCATTCTTTACACGTGTTAAGTAACTCATGAAATACAAGCTGAGAGTAGAAGCATTATGTGATCTTAGTGCAGCGGATTCCTGCATCATGGATACAATCATTCACCTGAGTGAAGCAAAGCAGAAAATACTGTTCATGAACAATGAAAACAAGGTTTAATTACAGTTGGTTGCACTATTTTTTCTATATACTATATTTCTATATACTATATTTCTATTCTACTTCTATTTCTATTTCTATTTCTGTATTATGTCTAACATACATGATGTATGTTGTTCATTTCCTTTATACTTGAAAAATCTTTGGATAGAGTCATACACACTTTTCATTTCTTTTAGTTAAAAATCAGGAAAATTATATTTGTCAGATTTGCTGCCAGTCTAGCAATAGAAACTGTGAGATTAATCTAAAGGTGTTAATGTCATTAACGTTCAGTCTATTTTTCTGAGTTATTGCAGTTTGGCTAAAATCAGACATGAAGGTGGTAAAAATCAGGCACTTTGTCATGGATGTCTGACCACAACACTGCAATATATCATTCTTCTACTTTTAAACAATGCCTGAGACTTTTAATGTTTCCACACTCCAGCTCATGCAATGCTAACAGATTACCATTCAGCAGATGAGTGAAAAGGGAACAGATTCTGGCTGTTTGTCATCCTCATGCTTTCCTAAATCAGCAGATGGTGCAACAAAACAGGCAGTTTCCTCATCTGCTGTGTCCTCAGTTGATGTACAATGTGTCTCAGAAATGTTCACAAAGGCCTTGGTCTGCTCACGCAATTTGTGAAGAGGAGAGTATGCAATCCCTTTAGCATCTTTCAGAATCAGTCAGAATAAGATTTCACTGAGTTTATACAGGAAGCCAAACTTCAGGACAAAGTGAGGAAAAAGCTATTGAACCTCACTGCTCGTTATGAAACTAAGCAGACATTCAGTTGTGGACCCTCAATGTTACTCCCTGCCTCAGTCATTCTGTCAGTAATGGGGATAATCTTAGCAAACTTCCTTTCTAAAACTTCTTGAGTGAATAGTCCCATATAGGCCAGTCCTACAGCTCACCAAATAAATGGAAAAGCCCTCCAGAAATCTTTCAAGTAGTTGCATATTATTAGTACACCTAATGGCTAAGCCATACGTCTACTCAGAGAAGTATGAGTTCTGTATATCAGATCCTTTCATTAAGTTCCAGGCACCCATTTATCTCCATAAATAGCACAAACAACAGTGTTTGTTTACATCTTGTTGAGTCAAAGTTTACAGCTTGTCCAGTCATGAGATTCACTTATATGATATCGTATTTCCATATTTGCTTTTAAAGACAAAGCAATCCAACCCAGGAAGTTTAATTCAATTATTTGATACATTCAGAAATACTGAAGCACAAATATTCCTGTATGGGTCATTTAACACAAATGTTTGATGATTTCCTCTAGACAACAACTGCAAGAGAAATTTTATGTATTTTTTATTTGGTTTCTCATTTCAGAATGCACTCACTGCTAATTGAAGTTAAATAAAACATCCTGGGTTCTAGACAATCAAGATGAGGCAGATTTTTCGGCAGTCTGAAGGTAGAGTTTGTCATTGCAAACTACATGCCTCACAATCTTTGGCTCCAAAAAGGAGACCTGTGTTTGCCTTTATTTACTAGACTTCCTAGCCCATCAAAATCAATGCCAACCCAGTGCATCAGCAAGTGCAATTAGGCAACACATCTTTAGGAACTAGTGTCACATAAACCTAAGATCTCTCACATCCCTGTAGAATGATTTCCATTTTGCAGAAAGCCAGACCAACAACAGTGCAACAGACTGCTCTTATCCAGGCTAGATTTTCACATCTCAGAATTCTTAATATTTTTATGTATTTAAAAAATATACCTTGAATACCAATGACGCCCATCAGACTCTGATGGGTGATCCAGTAGCCAAATGATCCAGATCAATTCTCAACCCTCTCAAAGGCTACTGGTGCTGCACTGGATGAATCACATATCCTGAGACTTTAGCAAGCATTTGGTACTTCCCTGAGTTTACCATCAAGGCTGCCAAGGAGACTTTTTGTTTTGATAGAGTCAAATTAGCCCAGCACTGATTGCTTCTGAGAATCCTTACCTTAACTTTGCTGAGTATTAGCTCTGAAAATAACTATATGCCATTGTAACTAACACATATTTGGCAAAATATTTTCTGTCTCACCTGTTAAATTTCAACTTTTTTTGGAAGGATCAATGCACATTACTAAGCTCTCAGCTTCAGCCCCTGGCTGCACATCACCACAGATAACAGAAAATACATTTCCTGAGATTACTTGTGTCACTATTGATGCAAAACATTCTTTTATTATTTCAGAATCTCCATGTATTCAATGCAAATGTTTTTAACTGTCTTATACCATTTATCCTTGATTAAACCTCTTCTAGATAATCATTAATGATTTCTTTACAGCTGCTGCGCAAACAACCCATTCATGCCTATGACATATCAAATTTCACAGACGTGTTCTTTAATTGGATTCATTTATTTCTAATCTACCAAAGTCCTCACTATAGTAATGCTTGACTAAATAGACATTAAACTCACTTATTTAAACTGCTAAAATAAATTTGATATGTATTCTACGAATAAAAATATTTGACTGAATGCATGTAATACCATTGTTATTGTGTACCTAACTAAGCAGAAATTACTGGAAATAGCACATTAGATCACTATATGATATGCTTGGGCAGAAGGATTTCAGAGGATGCTGATGATTTTTTGGCAGAGATTATACATTAACAGTTTTCAAACACTAAGAATTTCTACAGCATGTTAAGGGATGTAATAAGGAAAACCAACAGGAGCTCCTCTTGATTTTCATGAAGGTTGTTGGGTGTTGTCATCTTCAATCCAAGGAATTTTTCAGAGATAAGTGCTTCATAACAGTCCTGTTCCCTCATGGCAAGGGAGATCAGATCAATCAGCTAAAATGTTTTCAAGATTGACTCCTCTTTGTTTTGTAACAGTAACTAAAGAACTGGCACAAACGTGGATAAAAGTCCCATATCTGAGTGTTTAGCAGCCACAAAATACAATAATGTAGCTGTAGACTATGAGTTATTAGGGGCATATATAACATTAAGCCCTAACTACAGGGCTTAAGTATGGTCTTAAAACTCCACTCTCCGATTTTTCTTTCTGAAACTAGTAATCTTGGACTTTGGTGAAGAATCCTCTGATGTATATGATTCACCACATAAACTGAGAAGTTTCATAAAAATAAGAGGCATCACATTGCAGAGAGGTCACTGATACAACACAGACTGCCCTGTGTGTAAGAAAATGTACATCATGGCATAATTATTCAGTAAATGAGGATTATAAAGATAAGGATTATACCTCATACCATACATAAGCCCCTCCTGCATTGAAACTTCAAACATTGTATGCTCTGACAATCTTATCTGAAAACTTGAAAAAGCACAGAATAAGATAGCAAGGATGATGGGCTAGGAACAGCCTTTCTATGAGAAAAAAACAAGGACTCTCCTCAGGCTGAAAAAGAGGTGGCTGGGAGAATGAAATAAGAACAAATAAGATCAGGAAATTGTGAGCAGCAAAGAGAATGAAGACATGAGTAGGAAGCAGTTTTTCACTTCTTCTAATGCAAGAAACCTGGGCTATGAAATGAATGAAGTAAAAGGAGGCTTTTGTTACCCCATTTACTTAACCGTGGCAAAAGCCAACATGGTGTCAGAAAGTAAACAGGTGGATTTGTGGATAAAAAAACCCACAGAACACTGACTACTAACACATTCAAAGATCTCATGTGTTTCTAGGACATTTGAATTTCTTGGAGACTGAGAGAAAGTGCCAGGGAAACATGTATGCATGGGCTGCATGCTTGTCCTATTTTTAACCTCTTTCCGAAGTATTTCCCATGGTCACTATCAGCATGCGTCTGATTTTGTATCACTGTTCTTATGTTACACTCTATACCACAGTAGTTAAGCAGTTTCATACTTCAGTTCCTCTGAAACTGTGAAGAGAGGTCCTGAAAATTTGCTATCATTACTTTTAATAATTTATTGTAAAACTGTGATGTTTCAGGTTTTCCCAACTCCTCTGTATTCTCCATAATTAAAGCTTTTGTTGTAACAACCTTCCCAAGATCCTAAGGTGAAAACTTAAAAAATTAGCTAGCTTTTCTGAGATGACAGTCTGGATAAGCTTCTATTATCTGGGAATAAATTATCCAAGAAAAAAAAAAAGCGCTTGAGAAATTGTTTACTGTTCATTCTATTTGTTCCTCTTTGGGAAATTTTCTATCTGCATGCAGCATAATGAGCTTCCCCATCATTCCACCTTGCTTCTTCTGATCAGCTGCACTCCATAGTGAAGAGGCCTGCTGAGTGCAAAAGGATTCATGAACTCCATCTGGTAGGGTGTCCCATTTACAATAGATCCCTTTCTCTTTCATCAGATTATTCCTTTCTTGTTGTAAGACTTCCACCTTCCTTAGAAGAAGTAATATTTTTCTACAACAAAAATCTTTCTGTTTCACTAGTCCAGAGTTCCTCAGGTTTGGCCAAGGGAGAGCACTTTGCCTCTGAGGGCTGTCACTTGTCATTAAGAGAAAGACCATGCTATAATACTTAATAACTACTTTTCAAATTATCTTTCCCTTCTTTTGCTAAAATTTTAAGGTTGGTGAGGGGAGGACAAGAGGCAAGGACTTGCACTGGACTTTTGGCTTTTGGGGAGGATGGATTTTTGGGTTTTTTTTAATTAATATACCTGTTTCCTTGTTTTATTTTTTGTACCAGAATCAGATTCCTATCTACAGCCAAACCTCAACTGCAGCCAGATCCCACTCATACTACTTGCCACTTTGGTCTAAGTCTTGGTCTTATTGGACTCAGCTTGGACATCCAGCTTTGATAGATACACAATGCAGAGTTTTGTACTGATAAAACAGGAAATAAATAACAAGAAAAGAAAATATCATGAGATTATAATGTAATACATAAGTCTCCATTTTATTTGATAATTTCCTAAGAATCACTGAGTCTGTCTCCTCAAAGTGTATATAATATATGGTTATATTTGCTAAGTGGGTCCATTAAAGATTTAAATTTATATTGGATAACCTGTTTGACTCTCTAGACTCTCTGGACCACAGAATAAGTTATACCACCATCTCTTGCACAACTGATGTTACCCCACATTTTCTAGCAAATTCAGAAGGCTTTTTTAATGGCAATTATTTCTTTTTGACAATGTTAGGATAAGAAAAACTCTGCATTAACATTCAGTTAGTAGTACAGTTCAAGAAACGTATGCCCATGTAAAAATCTAGCTTATGTAAGTCTCCAGTGTATTGAGTGTTTATAGGTAGTCAAATACTTAATAGGTACACCTAAAATTTCTCAAAAAATAAATGAATATAATCTAATAAAACACAATAATATCTAGCTATGGTGTTCTTTAGAAACCTTAATCTGCCTAGTACCTTTGTCCTCTTAGTCATAGCTTTGAGTAGAACAGACAGTTGGCTTTAGTCATTCTGTTGTCACTGCTCCACATGCATATTCAGGATGCTTAGGACTGTCTCTGACTAAGCAGAGACACTCTGATGGTTCCCATAAAACTGTCCACAGCATTCATGCAGATCAACTTCATGGCCAACCTACGAACATCCTCCAACCAACACTACAGCTAATCTGCAGCTGAAGGAACTGAAGGCGTGATTTGGTTTGTGCAGAGTACAGTATATTGTATTGTGTGAGATTTGTTATTATTGTGCTTGTGGTGGCCACTGCTGTAGCACATACAGAGTGACCCAAGAGTGTCACACCTGTGCAAACAGTGCTGTGCACCTTTTCTCCTATTGCTTTCTTGAGCTTACTAGATAGCACCATGGAAGCCCCAGCTGCATGTTCCCATGTTCCACCATTGCAGTCATACAGACAGGCAGTTTTCTTTGGAGTGAAGCCACATCCACACCTCCACTGCTGTTTTTAAACACCAGAGAGCTCAAAGGAGGCTGATTATCTTTTGAAATATGACAGTTTAACTATCCTACCAGAAGCTTAGGATCAACAGAATTCTGAACACTGTTCAGAAGTTTGGCTGCAAAGAGGACGATGCTATCAGGCTATTTACCCCCAAATCCAGCCTTTCTGTGAGTAAACACTCCATTGAGATAGGCCTCACAAAGCAGTCATTAAAGGTTATTATTTTGTTCTGTGTACAAAACAGTCTTTGGGAACAGCAAGAGAATAATAGTATGCAATGCCTTTGGATTGATTTTAGCAATCCAGGGCCTAAATCAGAGAGTTTCCTATATCAGCAGCCCAGGCTACCAGCTGCCAAACATAGTACAGAGACAATCAAAGCTACAGGCTATTGGGAACAGTGTGTCTTCAAGGCACATTTGCTTCATCACTGACAGCACAGATGTAAGAGTATTGAATGCTGGATGGGTTTAAAGGTCTTCACTCTAGGTTATGTCAAAATATCTGCACAATGCTACGGGTGTAGCCAAACTTTAGTTAGTCAGGCATTTGAATTTCCATAGCTGCATTGAAGCTTCTGCACATAATAGCTGTTATTTTCAACATTGCTCTCCCCAAGATTTACACACAGTGGTTTGTAGCTGAGAAACTACGGCTGTTCTCTATTAGGCCCCAATTCAACACAGTAACAAAATTCATCCTTCAAGCCATCTCTATTTGGCAAAGCCAAAGAATATTCTTATTTCCACGCGTGTGCCTAAGTTTTTTTTCAAAACTGAATTCACTAGGATATAATCGTGTACTGAAAGTTATGCCTAAGAACTTTTAGAGCATGACATGTGCTCAAGTGCCTTAGTAAATCAGGACTTCTGCAATTTAATTGCACTAAGTGGATGATAACAAAAGACAACAACAGGAATAAATCATCTAACTGTGTTAAAGATCATGAGATTGACTCCAGACTTCAGCCATCCCAAACTTCCGAAGGGTCAGACGCTATACCCTTGTTCACACAGAGCAGTGCCTGCCTCCATAAATAGTGTCATCAAAGTGAAAGGGGCTGCCTCTGAAGTAACCCACTGAGTACGAACATATGTGCTGGAGCCTGGCCCACACTGTAAAGTACAAAAGAGAGGTGAGGGAAGGAGAATTAGATTTCAAACAGATACTTGCCACTGTTGAACGGACAAAGGAGATTTATTTGTTAACACTTAATTTAGGCTGTGTCAAAATGCCACATTTGTGTACGAATAAAAACTAGCAAGAACAACATAATGTAGCGGGAAGATCTTGCTTCAGAAACAGTTTAGTAACTTACCACACCTGTTGTACCTCTTGATAATTACAGTGAAACAACATGGGAATGGCAGCAGTACTAAGATGCAGCACAGAGCAACAAGAGCAAACATGCAAAGGATTAAGGAAACAGAAGCAGAGCTAGTAAAATTGTAAGCCTACTTAAAGAACATACTGCTGTTGTTATGAGAACAGGAGCCAGTTCTGCATCCGGTTTTATGCAGAGTATTAAGAGGGTGGGAGCATCCAGGGGAATCCTTTGATAGCAGTGGACTGCTTGGCATGTCTCTTTTGCACAGCCACTAACACAGTCCACAGACAAGCTACAAATGTGGTGTAGTAAAACCAGCAGACACTCTTCCAGCTGCCTCCAGTTCTCTGAACTATCACAGAGCAGTGAATATAACCCTAAACTCCATGGTTCACTACCCTGCTCTGTCATGTAGAAGGACCACTGAGACTGACCCCCAAAAGGCATTGGAGCACCCATCTGCTGGCACGATGTTCACAAGCCACTTTTATGTCATTTAGATTGAGGAAGGGCAGAGTTAGGATAAAGTGTGAACAAACTCTCTAGCAAGAACAGCTGTGCTACAGTGTACAGACCAATGCTTCCATGTAAAGTAAAATCTGTGGCAGTTTACCTTAAACCATAAACCATGGCATTTTAGGAAAAAGAGTCCCTGGAGCAGGCCCTATACCTTTCATCAGTGAAGTGAGGCGGACAGCTGGAGATAGTAATTGTTTCAGCCATTGCCCCTGCTGAATGTGTCTCAACCGTAGACCAACATTTTACAAGATCTGTAAGTCAGTATTTGAGTGGAGGGTGTTTCCAAAGGCCTGGAGCAGCCATACACTGAATGGGAAAATGATGAAGTGGAAAGCATTTGAAGTCACTCTTCTGCCTTGGAATAAAGACACATTTTTGCAACCTTGAATTTCATGCCATGTGAGACTCTCAGCATGTATGCATTTAAACTAACAATTGGGGGGATTTTTTCCATAGGTCTGAGCTGCAATCCTTTAATCCTTACTCTAGCAAATAAAACTCTTCATATGAACAGTGACTCTCAGCTCTGGCTCACAGTTTTAGTGCCTTGGCCATTACAGTCACCTGGTTTAAATACAAGCATAGAAATTTGGAGTGAATTAAACAAATGGTAGCTGAGAAAGCCCCTACATGAACAAAGAAGAACTGCAGAAACGTATTGTGGACACCTGGAAAAGCCTGTCTCCTATTTGCAAGAAATATATAAACAATGTTCCAGGGGGACAAGTCTGTAATAAAAACTAATGGTGAACAAACAGAATACTGCACTGAGTAGTTCAAGAGGAGTCCTTTTTTTTTCTTTATGACATATGCTTCCCAAGCATTTTGATTTATTAAAACAATTTGTCTATATATTTACATTGCTAATCAAATCATGGGAATGATGGTAGGATTTCAAGTCTTAGGAAAAAGCACATTGTAGATTGAACAGTAAAAATGTTCCCAGTTCTGTGCAGTACTTAGCAAGTGGGAAAAGTTCCCATTAATGCAGAGAGATATAAAGGAAAGGCAGCAGGTCAAACTTGTTGCTACTATTTACAACTCTTTAAGAAAGAAACCCCAAACATTACCCAGGTAAAGTCACTAAGCCTTATCTCTAGTATTTAAGCTGGATGACTAAGCTGACTCATACAACGAATTGCACTAATGATATGAGGAAGGGCAACTTTCCCAGGGTATTCCCTGTCCCACCTACTCTATCACACACTTGAGAGACACAAGAGAACAAATATCTACCTATGAGTATGGGAAGAACTCTGTGGCAATGCCAAATGGGTCAGTTCGAGAGAAATGATTCAAGAAAGGGAGGCCTGTGGGCGTGGAAATACAGTTTGTGGATTCTCCCATCGACAAGGAAGAGACAGAGGTAAGACCTGATGTACCAGAGACAGGACAAAAAGATGATTTCTATGGAAAGCGATAAAAATATGTAACTGTAACTGTCCACAAATATAGGGAGAGCATTTTCACGTGAAACACAAAATTCCCTAAAGCCCACTTAATATGCCAGGAAGGACATATGCCAGGATGTTTTTGAAGTCAGAGCCATCGCACATAAAGATAGTGCCTTTCTTATACCATCATTTCAAATCTGGTAGTACACAAAGCTATGAATAGTAATAACAACTTAAAGATAAAGTGTGTAGATACAATTAACGGTTAATTTATTCTAAATTGCATTTATCCCATTGTTTGGTAAAACATTTGTCAATATGGCAGTTATTTGTGAAATAGTCTTTCAAATAATTTGTATTCAATTTGTGTTTCTAATCAGCCGGTTACACAATGTAACGTGAAGAGGTCAGCTGGAACTATATAAAATACATGCTGTATCATTAGAACAGAAATGTGTCACAATTATGTACCTAATCCATGTTATCTGTATATCACACCACTACTGGTATTCTTTTAAATGCTAAAGGACAACAAAATGTATACAGGAAAACTTCTCTAGCTTTCTCTGGGGACAAATTACTATAATATTTGCTGATGCTCAGAAAGTCAAAGGATTTGGACTTTGCATTATCCATTTATTTAAAGGAAGGTTGTTTGCAATCTAAATATAAACTTCAGCAATTTCCTTCTCTATTAATTGACTCATACTCGAGTCCATTTATGTGATAAACATGGACAGCTAATAATCAATGATATGGTGGCTGTGTGTACAGAACAAATAAAAGAGGAAACAAATATTCCGTGTCTATCCTCACATATTCAAAGTGGAATATAATGAAGACCAAATATGTGTGCTTTAAGGACAGAGTCCTTAAAGGTCATTTATTTTAATTTTTGATACACTGCTATTACAGAAAAAAAATCACCTTTCCTCTTGTTGAAATGCCATTGCCACCGTGCTTATTTATTTCAGCATATATACCTACTACAAATATTTGTTCTCAAGCGTAGCATTCATGTTCTCAAAACTTAGGATTTATGGAAAATTAAAATCACCTCTTTTTAATTTTCTTAACTGGGGTGCACGTTGTCCTTTTTGCTTAAACTCTTTCTCATTCTTTTCATTTTCATCATCCCTCTTCCCTAAGAGCTGGGAAACTGCAAAGTAGAGATTCTCGTTCTTTCTGCCCAGTCTGCACTGAAACTGCTCCAGACCATTTTGACTCTTATGGGACTCAGTATCTGCTCTTTTCCAAAAACAGAGAACTCAGATTCCTCTCAATAGTGAGAAAAAGTTCCTTATCCCATGACCATGACCAAACAAACAAACAAAACCCCTGGGGTTTTCCCTGAGTGAAGAATTACTGTATGAGAGGTCCAGAGATTTAGCAGGTCAAAAAACCTGCACTACATCTTCCAAAACTTATGACCCCTTTTGTGATTTGCCCTCCAAAAAGTCTAAAATTTCCTGTATTCAAATGATTTTTCAGCAGGAGTCATCCCACCTTTCAAGTCCTACCCTGCAACCCCAAATGTGTGGGATTGTGATTCTGTTATTCCAAAACACAAAAGCACTAATTTGCACCTCTTTTTCTTTCTCCTCATCTTAAACACGCAAGAGTCAGTATGAAAAGGTTTGTGTTTCTCTTTTGTAAGCATGTTCCTCTCTCCTCGTTTTATAAGACGACCTGGCTGCAGTGGGTGCACCCACGCCCGTCCCTCTGCCAGGAGCTGCACCATGGGCTCTGCCACACATCCGCTGCCAGGTGGGAAAAGCATAGGAAGGCACACATATTCTCCTCATCTCAGCCTCTCTTGGTTTGCTGGAAAAATCCAGTGTCATCCTTAAAGAACAGCAGTTTTTATCAGATTTATACCGGCATAAAACATATTAAACACTTGCAGATTTTAAGCACTACAGGACCTCTGTCCAGCCCTCCTGCAGTAGACCCTACCTCACACCAGAGGAAAACCACAAGTCCCTGTAACCTTACATTTTCTTCTATATTTTCCCCACCTGCCTTCCTCATTTGGGTGATAACATGCTGACTCTGAATAGCTCATTAAGACAATTAAGCCTGCTCTAGGTAGGAGTTCAGCATCCCCTGAGCCAGCTCCATGAGCCTTTCCCTAACCGTTCCCTCCACCTCAAGTTACCCACTTCAGATGCTGACTTCATCTCAGTTTTTTGAAACCAGACCTTTCTCTGCTTATAGTCACCAGAAAAATGCCGGGGCTTGGCCTTCCCACATATTTTCTGAATGGTCAGCTAGCCCGAGAAGAATAATGATAATAATGATGATGACGATGATAATAACAATAATCATCTAATTATTCGGTGGAAGCTACACCCATCTCTTGGAGGCAAGGCAGCAGTTTCAGCAGTGGCAGCCCTGCTGCAGAAGCAAGCAGAATGTGATCTCTTCTGCAGCGCCCTAAATGAAGAGATAGCCAGGCTCAATGGGATCTCCAGGACCTGAGCATATCAAAGCTAGAGATTTACTAAGTGGCAATTGCTGCAACCAGTGCTGAACTTCGCAACTTTCAGCATTTCTACTTTAGCCAGGCTGGCTCCCTCTCTGCCGTCCCACCGTCCTTCACACTTGAGGCAATTAATCCAAGGAGTGCAAGGGGAGACTTGGGGATTTGCACGAAGGCATAAGGAAGTTGCCCTGCGGTGTAACTTCATTCTCTGAAGGAAATCTTGAAAGCATAGCTGTAGTCCACCTACATATCAATTTGGCTGCAAACAGATTCTGAAAATCCGTACACATGCAAGAAAATATAAGGACTCTGCCTCCAACTATAAATCAGCTGAAGAGGAGGAGTCATCCTCTTAGGGTACCGCTCCTGAGGGGGAAATCGTCTTCCCTGCAGCGCCGTTTTGGGAGGCGCGAGGGGGGTGCTGAGGCACTCCGAGTCCAGCTCCCGGACGCCCGGGGGTTCCTGCCGGGACGCGGAGCCGCGGACACTCGGGGGCTGCCGGCGGCCACCCCCGCGGGTCGAGGCGCAGCGGGGCTGCGAAGGTGCAAGCGGCCCGCGAACAGGCCGCCCGCCCTGGCCCCGGGGGCAGCCGAGGGGCTGGCAGGACACAGGCACAAGGGACAACCAGTCAGGCTGCTGGGACACAGCTCTGACGGGTTTGTCTGACCGGCCCCCACAGGGTACCAGGGCACTCATTCCCTGCTTGCCGTGCCAGCCTGAAATGCTCGTACCACGGCAAGCAAGGGACAGATCCTGCCAGATGCCCAGCTGTGCTTGCAGCAGATCTGATGGGGTGCTTCACTTCGACTCGGATCATCTGAGGTAGAATTCCGTGATTGGTGTTCACGCTTTGGGGATTAAAGCAGAGGGAAACAACAGATAATCTCAAATGATCGTAGAAAACCGTAACGTTTCTGGGGCTAAAACCACTCCAGCATGCTGGTTGCCTTCGGGTTCCTTGTTTCTTAGCGTTACAATGCACAAACTTCTGTCTTTGCGGCTGCCCGTTGACCCAAAGCAGGTGCTTGGACTTAACTGGGAAGCATAAACCATGAAAAATACAGAGAGGGGAAATGGACATAGAAACGTGCAGAATAGCTAGAGAAGTGATAACGTCTCTGCTGATACCCATCCTTACTGAGGAAATGACAGCATATTACACTCCGCACCAAATAAAAAAAAATAAAGTAAAATAAATTTTCTTTAAAGGGAAATCGCAGTTTATTCACTACAGGAGAGTACTGACCAAAATGTCTATTTTTTCGTGCAGGCGCAATGACCCATCTTAGAGCACGACGCCCGTTATCACCTTACAAACCAGAGGGATTATGCCCTAGGAGTGCAGGCACCGTGACCTGCAGTTCCTTTCCCACTCCACCAGCAACCCCTCCACATACAACCAGAGCCGTGGCCTCCGTGTCGAGACACTTCATTTTGGGAAGCACTCCTTAACTAGGCTACCAAACCACTCGCCACCTGTGGACGTGCCCCAAAGCCGTGATGGCAAGATCATGATGCCGCCATGGCCACAGTTTTTCGAAAGGGGAGGGTTCTGTCTCTCAGACACTTTCAACGCCTACATTTGTCTCAATAAATAAATTAATAAATAAATAGTAGCGTAACAGAGGAATATCCAACATCCAGATATCCAGTCCCAAGGATCGACAAAGGATCGCCAGCCTGACTGGTCCTACGATCTTAATGAAGCATCAGTACTGCCGGCAACAGCTACTGCCCTGTCCGGAAGGGATACTAATAACTACCATGAAAACATTTAAAAATATTCCAGCCAAGCTTCCCTCCTCTCAGCAGGCCTCTGCGTTTCAGTACAAGCAGCATAGCTAGGGCACAAACCAGCCATTCCAAAATACAGGGAGACGTATTGAGATATATGGTACCTCAGCACTTTCTCTGATTTTTTTCCCCTATTTAATTTTACTTTTTTTAAGTTCAGCTGACCCTTCTGGTCACCAACTTTCTTTGTGGTTCACTCTAAGGCTTGCTCTCCAAGAACAAAAAAGAAATCTCCGAGCTTTGATAGAGACTCTGGATGAAATTAAGAACTTCAAACCCCAGATTTTTGAAAAGAAAAACAGATGTCCTGTTTGTTGAGTATAAATAACTCCGTACGTGGAAGCCTTTTCTTTTACGCTGCATTAAATTTTATTCAATGCTGGGTGCATTTAAACTAAACTAAACTAAACTAAACAAAAAAAAAAAAAAAAAAAAAAAAAAAAAAAAAAAAAAAAAAAAAAAAAAAAAAAAAAAAAAAAAAGGAGGGGGCAGCAGCATAATATGTGGGTGACAAACCTCTAAGTCTTTTCCTCTCTCGAAAGAGAAAGAAACAGGCAGACGGGAAACCCTTCATCTGGATGAAAGCGGCCAATGTGTTTCCTAGCAGACCTGGCGAGCCTGCCCTGGTCAGCGCGGCGGCGAGGGAAGCGGGAGCGGAGGCGGCGGGAGGGAGGCGCGGCCCCGGGGCAGAGCGGGGAGCGCCCGCAGGTGCCCGCCCGGCTCTCGCAGCTCGGAGCGGCCCCAGGCTGACTTACGTGAGCACGTAGTTGACGCTGACGATGCAGTGCGGGCGGGAGGAGCGGCTGTTGTGCACGATGGTGGCGTAGCTCTGCACCCACACCCAGCCGCCGTGCTTGGCCAGGAAGCGGTAGTACTTGGTGGTCACTTGCCCTTTCACCAGCACTGCGGGGACAAAGCGAGGAGAGCCTCAGCCGGGGTCTCGCCTCTGGTTTGATCAGCCCCGGGAAGGGGCGCACACTCCCCCCAGAGCCCTGTGGGCGACCAGAGGGGTTAGGTCTCTTAGCGGCATAGAGCAGCGGCGCGGGCAAGGGTGGTGAAGCCCCCAGGCAGGGCTTATCTCAGTCCCTGAGATCGTTATCAAAGGCTAATAGGGCAGACTGGTAGGGCCGGTGTGTGTGTGACACCACCATCCTGAAGTATCAGCATCGAGATTTTGTTCTCTAAATCTGTCTTTGGGTTTCATCTCTTCTCGTTACATTCTCTGTTAAGAAACTTACCGGAAATCAATATCCTTTTAATTCATCTATCCGTGTATTAGTGTCATCATGATATCAAAATAGAATAAAGCACATCTCGCGGAATCAGGCTGGCCACTGCGGTCGAAATTAGATACACAGATAGGGTTTGTGAGACCCGGTGGAAGTGAAACAAAAGTAATTGAATTTCACTGGCATGGCTTTTTGGAGCAGGAAAAAAGGGTTTTCCTAACCAGAATTTGAAGAGACAAGAGCGCCTGAGATTTGTGCAGGGCAGTTCTTGTCCTACAACCAAAAGAAGAAGATGGAAAAACAGCCTTTTATTGCTGATACCCCTCTGTTTGCCGCCTGCGTCCAGCTCAGAGGTCAGTCTCTATCTAACCTTGATTCACTAAAACCTGAAGAAGATTTTGCCTACTCTGCCCTCCAGAGAGCTGTCTTTTCACGTTACGACCTAGAGGTAAATCCCAGCAACCCCAAAGTCCTTCTGCAAAGGGAGAGGATGGGGGCAGGGGTTTTAAACAAGAAGACGGTCTCCTTACACAAGTGATGTGCGCAACGCAGGTGAAAGGTGTCACAGCCATGGACGTGATGGTAAAGGGTCTTCTCGATCAAGTCCTGGGGCTCGTAACCTGTTAGCTCAGCTACCCTGCAAGAGACACAAGCAGCAAATATAACTGGGTGAGAGAATAGGAGAGGACGCCTGGGGACGAAGGGACGGGCTAGGGGAATAGATTTGGAAATAAACCCAACTCTACCTGGAATCTAAGAATATGAGCTTCATGTCTAGGCTGGCCCGAAACATGAACATATTGCTGTGGAGCTTGATCTCCGTCACGGCGCTGGGCGGCAGCGAGTGGCCCACGGCGACCAAGCCAACATTTTGGTAGCAGCCGTCGAAGGGGGACATGTCCAGGCTGTACTGGCGGATCTTCAGGTACCCGCTGCAGTGAATGACCTGCCGGAGACACAGGAAAGCTTGGCGGCTACCCAGCAGGAGGGAAGGGTGTACTGAGACAGGAGTCCCTCCCCACGAAGAGGGCCCGGACAATACCCCCCATGCCCCTNTTTTCCATTGTCTTAAATGTTTTTTGGCCCACCTCCTAACAGCGCTTTTATTATTCTTCTGAAAAGGAAAGACGCGAAACCGCCAATCCAGTTACGACCTTGTAATGAAGAGTGTACGCGCGTGAGAAAGGGTTTGCATGTGCGCATATGTCACATGTGCAAGATACGCCTGTTATATAGATGGAGCAGGCGCAAGCCATCGCCAAAAACTACCTTTAAGTACGTCTCCTAAACCTAGACGACTAGCAGACGACTGCTGTCTACTTCCACTCTTACTTCTCTATTTTTAAGACGTTTCTCCTTGGAGTTCAGCAGGTGTTCTTGGTCTAGGGTACATCGGGTTATGGGTGCAACCCGCTCCTCGGCGTTGTGTGGCTGACACAGAGCAGCGAGGAGGTAGGAGAGAGCGCAGGGTTCTCCTTAGCGAGGAGCCTCCATGTGAAGCACCTGGTCAAAACTCTTGACTGGGAGAGCTACCTCTGCAGTTGACGAATTACTTAATAAAGAAATAAATTAACCCAGGGCTCCCTTGTACTGCCTGAAAGCTGTCGCATGGAAAAAAAAAAAAAAAA
>VYXD01012630.1:17061-74733 GCA_013397195.1 Hylia prasina
TCCCGCTCGCGACGGAGCGCAGCCGGCGTGGTAATTCCACTGTCGGGTCTCGCGGTAGTGGCGCTTGTAACTATGGCCTTGTGTCCATTTCATCTTGTTCATTTGGAAACGAAACTCCAAACTGTCAGATTCCTTCACTCTGACTCCTGAAGAACACAATTAGAATTTAAAAAAAAACCAAATCGAACAGAATATACAGAAAGCCTACACGAGTGGAAAGATGTAACAGTTAAAAGTCCCCCTAGTGTGAAACGGGAGGTGCGGAGGACAGCTGGAAAAGGCTTAAACACGGCTTTGCTGTGAGTCTGTAACAGTGTGTCTGGCACAGGAAAGCAGCTCTTGTACTTCTGACGAGATCTATTTAAGAAGCACTTCATATTTCTAGTCATTTTCACGTAACTGAAGAGGAAGCCAGCTAGGCTGCTGGGTTGCTGAATGTGCCGCAGTCCAAGTAGGAGGGAAACGTACCGGTAATGCTCCTTCAGGAAGGGCACAGAAATTAAGATAAAGCGTCTGAAAGCTGTGGTATTTGGGGGGACTGAGCCCAAGCAAAGAGATCATTTTCAAATCCAAGGTGAAATCTCTGACAAAGCACTTAGCTGAGAAAAGCCAGCCGTCGTGCCAAAGCGTATGGAGTGTAGATAGCTGTCACATTGCGTTAGCTCTGAAATCCTACCTTAAATGGCACGCACTCGAGGCAGGAAAGCGTGTGGAGTGTAAGAGAAGGCTCCACAGAAAGTAGCATGTGCTTTTTTAAGATAATGATTTGGACTCAGAAAGAGATTGAAGAACTGTGAATTGCTACATCACTGGCAACATTTCTCTGTTGAATCTAAAGACGTCTCAAAATATTAACTGTAAGACTCATTTTTAAAGGGTTATTTGGGAAAAATCCCAGAGTTTATTTGTGCATGGAAAAGACACTGGATTATGAATTACCTTAAGAGCCAGATGGAAACAAGACAGTGGTCTGGTCAGCAAGCAGAAGTGTTGGGAAGCAGCAAGGACAGACTTAATGTTCTTGACAGGTAATGTCAGAGTCAGAACTGATTCAGAGCAACAGGACATAGAATTGAATATAAATAGAGGCTGGAACAGAACTAATTATTAGATGAAATCACCATAAAGAAAACAGTAAACGAAGATTACTCTGATCTAACCTGTTTCTCTGGGGAAGTCCATGGAATGATTCAGACACCGAAGTGGTGGCCTGTGGAGCAGAATGAGAATCAGGAAGGCAGAGTATTGTTTTGTAGATTTCCAAATCAGAAAATAATAATCTGCATTCAAAATGCTTATTACAGAATCTGATGCGGAAATTACTGGAACAAAAAGAATTTATGTCTAAAATTGAGCACATCTTTTTTTAAAGAGTACAAAGTTTTCATGCTGTGGCTAAAATACAACATTTCTTCTTTGGTTTCTGCAGGGATTGTTTGTGCTAATTAAAAGGAAAAAGGAAGAATTGCCCCTTTTTTTCTGACTTTAAAATTATAATATGCTATTTAGCAAAATGCACCATAGTGGAGTGGGCATATACTTGCTGATTTGTTGATTCATGCCTTATTCACTGACTGCATGGTTTCTCACCATCCACTCATATGATGAAAATGCTTGGTTTTAGAATATGAGTTTTTCAGTGAAGATACCTGCAAACATCTGCTTACATTTGCAAATTAATGCGCTGCTAGCCTGGATTAAAATTAGGAGAGAGGGAAATGTATCATAGCTTCTTGGATTGCAGTAGTGCAACTCAGTAACATTAGGGATCAGAAACCTCCATCAGAGATCTTGAAACCCAACATAAGCAGAAATTACTCTTCCTTGTTCGAAGTCATTTCATTGTAATGACCATGTGAAGGATGGAACCCTTGTTTGCACTTGTATCCTGCAGAAGAAATGTGAGATCCCTTTTTAGTTTTAGAAACTGGTTTGGATACATCGAGAAGCTGACACTTGCCATATTGCCTTTTGTTTGTCACATCATTTCTGTTAATTGGACACAGGCACAGACAAATATGTGTTTAAGTATTTTCATATTTTACTGTAAATTACTGTTTGTACTGTGATTCCAACTTTGGGGCATATGTTTCTTTCCTCTGAAGATTTGTTTGCAAATATATAGACTGACTGGTTAAAAGACATACTAGATTTCCTCTTGTAAGCATCCAGAGTAGAAACACGTTAAAAACCTAACAATTTTAATGTTCATAAATAATGCAAAGTTTACCAACTGCCGTTCTGTAGCTTGAAGTTAGGCTTCAGATGCCTTAATGCAGTTGATTCCTTTTTTTCAGTTGTCAAACTGGGACAAAAATTTAAGTTTGGTGGGAGTGTTATTACAGGTGGTACACTAGCAATCTTGTACGAGATCATGCTAGTTCTATCATGTTCTCCAATCAGATAACTAAGTTAAGGAGTATTATAGAACATGGATATTGCTGCATTGGACTTCAGTTGCGTGGGATTTGAAAGAACAGTAATTATATTTTATGTCAGCTGCTGAAAAAGTGAAAGCACATCTATTTTCTTATCTTTCTGTAATAAATCTTACTAAAGAGACATTGGAAAGCAAACTTGCCCCTTCTCCCTAAATGCTTCGGTCTTTATTTCTCATCTCTAATATCCTGTTACAATCTTACCCTTCATGAAGACTACACTAACTAAAATTTGTTCAGGCAAGGAAGTTGTTTATGGAGAAATGTGGCTTTCTTTTTAGATTTTGTGGCAGAGAGAAGTAAAGTAAGAAATGCTGTGCAGACCATGAAGCCATGTTAAATCTGATCTCAGCTTAAACAATATTTATGCTTTCTCAGATATAAAATTTGTTTGCTGTGCTTGTGCCTTTGTAGTGTCATATCATGAAAATTTATGTAGTTTGGGACTGTTTTCAGTCGATTGTAGTATATGCATGACCTTTAATTGTGGTCATGCAAGGAAATTAAGAGCGTTAGAGCTGAGGTCAATCAACAGCTGTATCCATTGTCATGCCAGATTCAGGAAAAGTACTGTGCTAGGTATGTGCTTCCTCAAAATCTAGCCATGACACAAAAGAGAGACCAGGAGACTTTTTCCAAATCTTTGGAACAGTTGGATTGCTGGTTTGGTTGCCTTTTGTATGCTGAAAAGAATTACAAATATATAAAAAATTATTAGCAAAACTATGTAGAATTCACAAATAGTTTTAGGTAAAATAGACAGGTATTAGACAATACAAAACAAACTCAGAATTAGTAAATTATTCATACAAATATGTTTCCCTTAAAAATAAATGTACATTTTGAAACTCAGTACTAAGTAATACCAAAATGAAGTATTTCATCATGAGTCTAACAAAACACACATTGGAATCTAACTTTGGCCCACACCTGATGGGAAATAAAAATTAATTTAATTCTCCCAGTATTCATCAGTTACAAAGCTTGGAAAGTATGTGAATTGAGTGATTGTGAATCCAAACATTTCATATACCGAACAGCTGCATTCCTTAAAAAAAACCCCTAGCAGCATATATTGGCAGATAGGGTTGACTAGGACATGTATAATGAGCAGGTTTGTAAATGGAAGAGAAGTGATAATGTTGACTGAATTAGCTTGTCAATTATACTAAAGTAGGTCTGCTGAAGCAACAGATTTTGTCACATTTACACTGATTCAGCTAAGAGCAAAATTTGACCTCGGTTCTGAAGGGGGAATACAGCTGAAGAAAAATAATGAGTTTACCACTTGGGGAAGCAAGATAAATGGTCAGTTGTGTCTGATACTAAGTATTTATTCCCTGTAGTTCTCTGTCAGCAGTATTAGAGAGCTGTTAAGCACTGTTTACAAAAATCTTTTCCTTTTCTTTTATGTGCAGATGATGACATCTTTTCCAGTGCATTTTGTGAAAACTCTGAGAAGCTTGTCAATGTACATTTGTTTGCCCTGGCTGCTAAGTATTATTCTTTGTCCAACCTTGGAGTCTGTACCCCATTAGAAGATGTGCTTGAGGCACTGAAAGGAGACAGTGAAGGAGCAAAAGGTATATTTACATTTGTATTTTAATATTTCCTTATTCACCATAGAACTATAAGAAAGTTTTTGGTTTTCGAGGGTAGTTTGTTGTTTGAGGGTTTTTTCCTGCATGATCCTCACTTCTATTTTCGTTTGTTCTTGGATAGTTTCTTTATTGTCTTTGTTTATGAAATGCATTCTCTTGCTAAAATTTGAGCATCTGGCATCTGTAGACCCATCATGGGATTTAGTATTAAAGGGGATGGGACAGAGAAGTGGGCGCATCACTATTTGAGATACCTTGTTAATTTTCTTTGTCTTGTCCCTGAGTGGCAAGAATCATAATTGCTACTCATGCTTTTCTTAGAATTATCACCCTAAAATATGGCAAATGTTTGATGTCTTAGAAAAAAAATATTTTATTAATTCTGTATTTTTGTGACTGATACCAATTATATGTGATAAAACAAGAGTAATTTCATTTTCTCTAATTAAAGAAATTGAATTGAAACACTCTTAAATTGGCATCAAGTTGGACACTGGGAGTCTTACCCTGATTATAATTTTTATATCAGATGATAAACTGACATTTTTCCGTACTTGGACTGCTGTGATTTTCACTGCAAATGTGCTATTCATGGAGTCTTCAGCCTCTCTAGATTTGTCACTATCTTTGAGATTACTCATTAGTTTTTAAGAGACAGACTGAGCAGCTCTCTGCCTTTGCCTTTTAGTGCCTTTTATCTCTGGGATGCATTAAAACTCCTGATGTTTCTTATCCTAAGTGATAGCACCATTATACAAATGTTGTGCATTTCTCCCATTTTCTACAGTGATCTCTTTGCAGGGTTGCCATTTTTCATGGTTGGCTCCCCAGGTTTTTTTTGAAGTGCTAGAATGCCATTGCCGAGATACTCCTAATGATTTGTAGTGCATTCCTCTTACTTTCTGGCTTCTTTCCTTACGCTCTTAGTTCAACAGAAACCCTTTTTTCTTCCTTGATAACTGTATGCTGCTTTTCTTTCCCGCCAGCTTTTTACCTATTTTCATTTTTACTGTATCTCATTCCCCATTTTCCTCCTAATTTTCTGTGATTCTCTAGTTCTATCTTCTTATACTTCTACTAGAGTTCATACCTGGATTAACTTTCTTAGCCAAAACTGAGGATTCTTTCATCTTCTTGTCATGTGGAATGAAGCATCAGGAATAAGGCAGTTGCTGAATATTTTGTTCTCTGTGTGGCAAGAGTGACGCTTGGTTGCGTAACTGGGGCCTGGGTTTGTATTTTTGCGGTACTTCTGAGTTGTACTTCTTGGGAAAAATAAAATGTGTTCCAAATGTGTACAATAGAATTATAATTCAAAACCTTTGTGCTGAATTGGCAGTAAAAAATCAGTTAAATTAACTTAATTGAAGTTCCTGGTAATCATTTGGCAGAGGCAAAATACCAACTTACGAATTCGCAATGTGCAAGTTGCCAAATGGAAGTTGTGATCTTTTAGCTTTCAGCTATTTTAGATATTTTGTACTTATTTCTGTATTTCAGAATTTATGTTTGTTCCCTGACATGCTAAAGCTTGCAAGTCAAGAGAAATGTAAGTCTGAGAATACTGGAAACTTTAGGATGGCATTGCTTGTATTCTGAAAAACATGCATCAGGATAATTCCGTTTAAATTTCAAATGTTTTTAATAAGTTTTCTTCATCTAAGACAGACTTTTGAGCCTATTCCCACAGTTTGCATACTGACATAGTTCTCTAGCTTCTTTGCAATCTTAATGTAGATATCTTGCTATCCTTCCTGGGAATGATTGGGAAGCACGAATATTTTAAGCATGTTGTGGACACAACTACTCAGAATGGAGTTCTGAGTCTCAAGGGTGTTCTACTTTGCTTTGTAACCACCCAGAAGTGAGGGTTGGATTGAGAGTACTCCACCTTTGCACTGTGTTTATGGTCAAGGTAATAATCATGCCATGCAGTGACTACTAATGAATCCATCTTTAAATTCCATGTGCTGCAATATCACTCTGCCTCAGAAGGGTTTTTTGGAGTATATGGTTAGTCCAGTTCCTCACTCTGGATCCTGGAGTTAGATCACCGTAGTAAACTTCTGTATAGATGGTGTTGTATGGTGTAGAATATGGATTATACTTTTTAATCTGTGTATCTAAATTTCCACAGCTAGCTGGGGTATACAACCCCTGCACCCTGTCATAGGAGATCTTAAAAATGTCTGTGTTAGCCCTGCATAAAAACAGCCTCTCCTCATTTTGCTCAGCTTCACAACTAAAGATGTAGCTGTAAATGGCACTACAGAGTTAAAGCTGTTCTTCAAATGGAATACCCATACTCATGCTGGGGATTCCCAGTGGAAATGAGCAGCATTTCATTACCAACTAGAATTGGTAATATTAAGCTTTCTTTTACTCTATCATATCCAAGCTACTTCTGTAGTGTTTGAAACCGCACTTTTTCTTTTGTTCATCACAAAAGGAGATGGTTCTCTAAATTTCTGATGTTGTTTTAAATCAGTATTCTGTCTGCATCAGTTGTACACATAATAAATGTACATGTATAATTATTTGTTTCAAGAAAATAATTTTGTGATAGCAGAAAGAATTTAGACAGTTTGAGTCAAACTAGTAATTTTTTTTAATTAAAATTTTCAGTTGTCCAGGCAATATAAAACAGTCTCCAGATACATTTGTTTGCATTAGTTTGTAATATCTGCTTATTTTTCAGAATAATGTAAAAACTTATCAGAGTTTTGCATAAAAAGCAGGAAAAATAAAATTTCTTTTTAAAACCGTAATTTTCTCAAAAAAGTATCATTTTTCCTGAGCTGAAATATAGGCAGTTATCCTGCAGAAAGTAGGGAAAGAAGTCAAAAAATGCTTAAGAAACTTTCGTAGCTAAGGTGATGAATAAACTATATATGTAGATATAAACAAATTGCGCTTTTTCTGCCTGGAACCTCAGCTTTTGTAAGTTAGGTAATTGTTCTGGATTTCTACCATATTTGAAATACTTAATTTGGATTAAGTACACTCTAACGTGTTTTACCTAGCATTACCCCATTCAGTCTTTTGAGTTCATAGTAGAGAGCAGAGTAAAGGTGCAGTATGTGGTCATCATCTGAAGGGACAGTGCTGCTTTGGAGAAAAAACAACCTCTATTTCTGTCAAGAAGTTTAATGTCTGTTTCTTCTTGTTCCAATTCTGCTTCTTTTTCTGATGAGCCTATCCAGACACAAAAATGTTCCAACATAAACAAAAAGAGAGACCTTTTTTCTTTTTAAATTTTTTTTCTGTCTGTTTTTCTTTAACCTGATATGCTTAGAAATTAAGAGCTTTTTGGGATGCTGTATAGATCTTTACAATTTTGAAGTTAAGGAGATTGTTCAGTGAGATGACAAACACTTGTTTCTGCTATTTGTATTAAGTCTTTTAGTCTGTTTTTCCTTTTGTTAGTTCATAGAGTCTATATTAGATTTTAAGTATTGTCATAACAGTTTATTATAAAAACCCCAGATGTTTAAGGAATAGACAGATCCCTTGGGGTTTGGGAAAAAATAGAGAAAACACGAAGTTTCTTGTGAGCTCAGTTCAATTCCCCACTCTCTTTTAAAGAAGTAACACACTTGGCTCTGCTCCCAGCATGATCTGATCAAGAAATTAACATGGTTTTTGCCTAATGATCAGTTTCTGGACAGATGAACACATACTGTGCATAAAGCAGAAAATGGGAAAGTATATTGATCTGCCTAGTCATGTAGAAAAGTCTTGTTTTCTAGGAGCATGCTCATCAGTAATGATCCAGTTTCTTCTACCATCACTCAGACTTACCATCAATTTAACTAGATCCAGGTGTACTGCAGCATTGGACCTCTAAGAGAAATATGTGGGTTTCTCCCAAGGGAGCGACTTCTGAGCTCCTGCTTTGGCTGGGTGGCACAGAAGTTAGCAAGTGAGTTCTTGGTGTTCTCCACAAGCAGTTAACCCATGGTGGAGGTTGACTCTATCTCACTAACACATTCTCCAGCAACACTGAAATGAGTGATTTTCTGCCATAAAGGTGTAACAGTTCTGTAACCAATCCATAGGGTAAATTAAGAAAAGGAAAGTTCATCTTCCTCTGAATTTCCCCAGTATCACTCATAACTTCCAGCAGAGATACCTCCTTCATGATATTGTCAGTGAGTCTGCAGCATTAATAAGCTATACAATGTGATTATTTATTGTCCCCACCCTTACATTTCATTTATGGAAAAGTAAATATGATACATGAGACAAAAATATATATTCAGTGAAAAGGAAGAAATAGTACCGTTTTCTAGTTGTAGCTGTTGTCTAATATCTCGTCACATATTACATATGCTACGTCTTAACCTGAGTTTTACATTGTTTTGAATGTTGCTAATTCATCCATGATTCAGAAGTTTACTCTTGTAATAATTTGAGTTTTTAATTAAAAATTACTATCCTGAAAATATATAAACAGCGAAGTACATATTAGCTTTTTTTTTTTTTCCTGATTGATCACAAATCCTTGTTATCCCAGGTTGTGTTAATGTGTATTTATTTTCCTAACATGATACAGGTATCAAACCGGATGAGTTTATGAATAATAAGAAATCACATGAAGTGCAAGTGATGTCAGAGCTAGTAGACAGCATAGCAAATTATTGTGGGATAAAGCAGGTAAGAAAGGATTTCTTACTGTGTGTTACCAGGTACCTTCCGAGTTATTCTCCTTTTTGAGTGCAAATACTTCACTTTGATATTCTGTCACTGCTGTTCTTATTTTTCCTATGCATAATTGGAGCTAAAGAAGAGCTGTTAGGGCCAAACTGAAGGACAGTTTTGTTTACAAATGTATTGTTCCAAAGGAGCTGCCTTTCAGTGACTCATAATCACTCATGAGTAATTTTAAAGTTATGATCATCCTCTATGTGTTGAGCAGCTAAGAACTGTTCTGCTTTTTGGAACGGTACTGCCTTGTTTGTCAGTATTATACTGCTGGCAGTTTTGCACATATGTCAGTAGGAGAGCTGCCTTGTGTCATGCACACAAGGGTGTCACCTAGAGACCAAGGCAGAATATCTTGAGAAATTTTGAACGCTCCTCTTATTCTGACACAGGATTTAAATTGTTTCATATTGTTTAATACTATTCACCTTTATTTAACATGGAGTGACATCTATAAATTAGAAATTTAGTTATGATGTTTTTAGTTTGAAGAGAGACAAAATTAAGCAGAGATTTATGTTAGAGTGTATATTGAATACATTTGGTAGGGCATGTATGAGGCCCGGACACCCAACACCATTATGATCCAGCAATTACTGCATGAGTTGGCTGTTTTGTACATGTTTGTTGTCTTTGCGTGGTGAAAAATTGCAGAATTCCTTTCTCAAAATTGATTGTAACTTAAACTTTTTTTTTAATGTACATGTCAGTATGATGGCACAGTGCACTAGATCACTGTTTCAGTAAAACCTTGTAGAAGTTTGTTTATGGATCTGTTGACAAAACACAACCACCCCAGCAATACTTGACTTTTTTAAATAGTGTGTTTCATACTCTATTAGACAAAATGCACCAATACCATTTCCTCAGTTTACATACATATGCTTTTTTTGTAAGCTTTTTCAGTGTTAAACCTTACATTAGATTCCATACCTTAGGCCTGTGTTGTGGTAAGGCTAAAGTTTTCAGTATCTGGGTGAGCTGAGCTCGTTTATTCATTGTAATCTCTGTAATGCTGTTAACTTGTCAATGTAGCTTCATCCTTGCTTTAAACTAGAGGTGACGTGTCTCTCAACACACATTTGATTCCTTTCTACATCTGAGCTGCACTTGCTTTCCATGCAAGGGGCTGTAACTGTAAATGGAGATTTATTTCCTCCAGGCTAATAATTCATTCCCACAAATATTTGGGGAGAGCAAACTATATTTGTTTAAAACCAAAGGTTAATAAGGTACCTGCCCAGATTTTATGGCAAGGGTATTTTCTCTGGGTATTCCTTTTTGTAAGTAAATATGTATGAGTATGGTTTAAAATTAATGTACCTGCAGCATCCCAAGCTGCTGTTGCTCCCACCACAGGGAAAGCCCCAAAACCTGGATTTGGCTCTGAATTGCTGAAGCTGAACTTTGGTTAGGAGGTTATTTGGCTCAGACTGAGTGTAATTTAGATAAGTAATGTTGTATTCTTGCTAGGTTTGTGTCAGGCCTGTGGCATCCTCGGGAACAGAGATCAAAATTCTCAGTCCTGACCATCTGTTTCGTGCAGAATAGCTGACGAAGACAAAGTTTTAGGCAGTTGTTCTTACAACTGGGATTGTCAAGTAAATAGAGAGCTTTAATTAAGCTAAACATTACTGTGGGAGACACAGTCAGTTTGTGAGCACCTGTGGTCGCTTCCAGCGATGGAAGGCGGTCGCTCCAGCAGCCCTTTAAGAGCCCGCTGCAGTGACAAGCCCGGGTGCCCTCCACAGCCCTAAAGTGGGTGTGCCCTGTACAGAACAGAAAGACGCTAGCAGCACATTTGTGAAAGTCTTGTATTCTGTCATTGAGCATGTTTTTGGCCTTCTTTACCTTTTGTTTCAGGCAAGTATTAGTTGTTTAAGTATTGAAGACTTTGATGTACTGAAAAAGCTGTAAGAGAATATAGTTTGCTTACATTGCAATAGTAAGTGGTCTCTGCATTTGCTGGAAAGTGGTGTTTCATATAGCGTTTTCATTTAGATTTAAATAGTTCCTGTGAGATTCAGGAATGAAAGGAAAGCAAAAACGCTGTTCAGAAAGTAAAAAAGTAAAACCATCTTGATAGCTTAACCAAAGTTTCAATGTAGCTGGTTACTAATAAAATCTCAAACCAATCATTGTTAAGTATCTGTCAATATACTGCAATTTCATCCATTGATTGCACACTTTTATCAGATAACTTGGAGTATCTTTATACATGGGATTATTTTCTGTTTACGTTTTAAAAACATTATAACATTTAATGAAAAATATTAATGCAGTATATCAATGAATATGAAATGCTGTCTGCTCTATATTAACTTTTTTCCATTTTAGTCATACACTATAACAGTATTTGTGCAAAGTTACAAATCCCTAATATGTGAAAAGAGCTTTCCTGTTACTTTGGAAAACAAAAAAAAGCCTCCTTCTCAGTCTTCAAAAGGCAATTTCTTATTGTTTTGTTTTTGTTTTCTCTCAACTTAAAGTAGCAATTATGATTTTTAGGAGTTTTTTCTTACTGATTTTTTTCTGTCCTTCTTGCAAAACAAAATATATGTAGCATTTAATTAAAAAATCTAGAGCCATGAAATCACAACAAGTTTTACAGCAGCACATGTCCTCACGGTGTTTCTTTCAGATATTACAGATCACTGACAGCTTGAAAAATGCCCTCTATGTCACCTCCATACCCATGTTGTATATAATGGGTGGTAGAAGATATTGCTCTCTGTTGATATTTTATAATGTACAATAGTAAATAGTAAAATAAGAATAAAAGCAAAAACTTTATTACCACTATGATACCTTCTAGGTTAATGATTTGAATTTAAACATTAAAGCAAAATAACTAGAGGGCTTTTTTTCCAGTAGTTTGCTGACCCTTTTAAGCACTGTTCCTATCATACAAGTGGAACTTGTTTTTTTAAAGAAGTTCTTGATTAAACTCTGAAAAGAAGCCAGTGTTGATTCCCCTGCTTAAGTGCACTTTTGTTTTATTTAATGTATTGGTCAAAGTTTTCCTTGGAAATTGCAGCATGTGCAGCAAAACTTGGAGTGTGTAATGTAAAGATGATACAATTCTGCATTCAGCATCCATTACATTTGTGATTTGATGCCGGGAAATGTTGGAATGCTTGATTGTGCCAGAAACTGTGTTTAAACCTAGGACCCAACTCACTGTGGACAAGACCTTTGGAGTTTATTATATTGTGGAAATTTCATTTTAAAAGTTCATGTGCGAGAGAGATGCTATGGTTTGCTTATTACCTTTCCCTATGTAATCAATGGAAGGTAAAGCAGGGAATAATTTAATTCAGTTTATTTGTTTAGTGCCAGATCATTGCTTGCTATGTTTAGTCAGTTTTTCCTTTTTCTTTTAAACTGTTCTCCCACTGCTAATTTAACAATATATTACTATTTTCTCTATTTATTTGAGAAAATTTCCCCAAGCTGCAGCTGGGCTCCATAGCCACCAGGGGTCACACTTAGGAATAATTTACTAACCTGATCCTGTGTCCAAATGCTGCTTTTTACTGAAAAAAATCAGAACTTGAAGAAGTGGAGGAGTACACACTCTACATAATTGTAATGTCTGTTAAATAAAAGAGTGGGTAAAATTATTCCTTCAACACTTCTTTTTCCTTTCCAATGACGGAAATTACAGAATGGGTCAGGTTGAGAGGGAACACAGAGGGTCATCTGGTCCAATCTCCCTGCTCAAGCAGGGTCATCCCAAAGCACATGGCACAGGGTTTCATCCAGATTATTCCTTAATATCTCCAATGAGGGAGACTCCATGCCTTCTCTGGGCAGTCTGTTCCAGTCCACAGTCACCTGCACAGTAAAGAAATTGTTCCTCATATTTTGATGGAGCTTCCTGTGCATCAGGTTCTGCCCACTGCCTCTTGTTCTATTGCTTGGCAGTACCGACAAGAGCCTGGAAACATCCTCCTAACACCCTCCCTTCTGATACTTATACTCTCAGTTATCTCCTTTCGAGGCTGAACAGGCCCAACTCCCTCAGCCTTTTTTTATAAAAGAGGTGCTCCAGTCCTTTTATGATCTTTGTTGCCTTCTGCTTGACCTGCTCCAGGAGCTCCATGTCTCTTCTCTGCTGAGGTGCCCAGAACAGGACATAGCACTCCAGGTGTGACCTCAGTAGGGCTGAGTAGAGCAGAATATTAGTGATAAATGTGACAAATAAATGACATTTTTAAAAGTAAGCTTAGGTTATATAAATTCCATTTCACTAAATTCATTCCTGTTTATTTCAGAAGATTTTATGGTTGTAGTTTGTCTAGATTGCAAATATTCATCAATATCACATGATGACTACCAATGAGAAAGCCATGTCCTACCTGAGTAAACAATTTTTGCCTAATATTATGTATTCTCCACTGTTTTGCAGTCTTTGGCGCAAATTTTTCTTTCTAATTTTATGGCCGTCCAAATTTTTTATTAAGATAATGAATAAATCTTTCTTTCTCACTGAGTAAGAATATTGCTGTATTGAATATTTTTACCTGGTAAAAAACTATGCAGTTGAGTATAAGATGCATCAAGGTAGTGTATGCTGCAATTTGGGTTTAGCAGTGTCAGTGTAAGCTTTCTTATGAATATGCGACATACCAAGAGCAAAACATAGATGTTCTTGAATCAAGCACTTCCAAGAGTTTCTACAAATTCATTATATCTAATATTGGGTTTGGTTGGTATCTGGACAGAAGTGAACATTATAAGTTTTTCTCCTTAGAGAAGTGTCACTCTGCCAATTCTCATAAAATATTGTGTTATATATTTATTATATACATATTTATTACATTTTAAAACATGCTATATATATAGGATGTTATATAAAGCTGTGATTATGTAGTGAAAGATCTCAGGTTACTCTTGTTTCTGCTAATACTTTGTATGGGTTTTTCTTTCCTGGGTTACATCAGTCACTGAACTAGCACATGATACCAGCTATGAGACAAACTAAACTGTCACTTATCACTCCTTCATCCAGAACAGACAGTGAAAAGTCCATGTGGCTTATGAGCCCCTTTATTTTATTTGAAAAGCATCCTCATGTTAAACAAAGCTGTATGGATTGTTTCACAGAATGAGAAAGCAGAATAAACAAGCATTCTGACATAAAAGAGTATCAATATCACCCATATTTAGGTCAAATCTGAAGGGATTAAATTAGGCACTGAAACTGAAGATGCTTTTTACTCTACACCCATTGGTAGTAGGCTCCTCAGTATGGGAATTACATGCCTAAAACTGTCTACTCTTGACTGGTTTGTTTGTTAATTCTGACCCAGTTTAGCAAGGACAGGTGGAATTGCTGGTGGTTTATGGTTATTTCTTTTAGCAGAAGAAAGGTCTTTGTCAAAAAATATACTGTCCTTACAAGACAGTACAAGGGCCATGTGCATTGCATAAACATTGCAGTCTTGTTTTCTGGAGTACATCAGTTAGACTTAATTTTGTGTTTTAAAGTCAGAAGGTGGACCAACAAAGCCAAAGAACTAAGTGTATTGGGAAGTATGATACTAATAAGGTAGCTGTTCAATCCATGCTTAAATTTTTAGGGAATAATTTTGTATTTGAAGTGTGCCTTGTTGCTCATTAATATAGCGAATTTTCTTTTCCTTTATTTTTTCTCCATTATCTAGGTGATTGATATAGGTTCTGGAAAAGGCTACCTGAGTTCATTTTTGTCCATGCAATATAACTTAAAAGTTTATGGAATTGACTCCTCAAGCTCCAACACAAATGGTGCACATGAAAGAAATAAAAAATTGAAAAAACACTGGAGAGCATATCAGAAGCGAGGAAGAGAAAACCTCAAAAGCCAGAGTTTGGAACAGGCAAATGACAGGCAGGTGGAAAGTGAAATTAATTGTGAAACAATCCATGAAGAGCTCTTCAATAATGCCAGCAGTCTTCAAAATCAGGACCAAGTGATTATTCAAGATTTAGTTCCTTCTTGTGGTTCCATAGAAATGGCTATATCTGAAACCAACACAGAAACTGAAGCTGATTTAGTGACTGGGACACAATCTCATGAGACCAAACTTTCTGAAGACGTTCTTGATGTTCTAAATGTTCTTCCTGGTGGTGCTGTAGAAGATTTTGCTTCATCTCATAACTCTGGGGAGCTCTGTGAAGAGGAAAAAGTACAAAGAAAAATGACATCTCTCAAGACTAAAGCAAGGAAGTCAAGCGAATCAAACCTGTATTTTCCATTGACCTCTTGCATCACTGCAGAAACAGAACTCAATGACATCATAACAGATCTGGAGGTTATTTTACTCTATTTACTGTTTTTAGATTGTCCATTGTCTTTGTATGTTTGCTGAGTGTACATAGAGTACTATCTCTGGTGCAAATGAATATTCTGGCCCAATAATGGTTTTTAACCAGGTAGCAGAAGTGTGCTCTTTCAGCTGATGAAGGAGATGATTTATTGTTGCCTTTTCTTTTTTCTTCTTCTTAGGACTGTATGATGGTGGGTCTACATACATGTGGAGATCTTGCTGCAAATACACTACGAATTTTTGCAGCCAAGCCTGAAATCAAAGCCGTTTGCAGTGTGGGCTGCTGCTACCATCTGTTGTCAGAACAGTTTGAAAGCCAAGAAGGTAATTCTTTTGAGCTTAGCTTGTGGCTGCCAGTTTGTATGTTGAGAGTATTATACCTTTTATTTAATAACCTCCTTGTGTTTGCTCCTTTTCAGTGGCTTATTTAGTACTGGTTTTAATTACTTTATGAGGGTCATTCACTCCCAGATGCATTGTTGCTTTTCTGTTATGCCAGTAATCCTAATATTTTTACTGAGATTAGGGACATTAGTGCATAACATTTTATGTGGTTATGACTACAGCCAGTTTTATTCCGTTAATTCACTTAAAAATGTATAGGCTCTTTTAGTCCAGTATGTTTCCATCCTTTTGAAATATTTTGTACCAGATTTTGTCCTCAGCTGTCTGTGTGCAACATCCAATTATGTTAAGTTGTACATAAAAAAACAATGAGGAGAATTAAGTTTTTGTAATATAAGGTAATACTCAAAAAACCCACTAATTTGTGTGCTGTGCTGGTCTTTGCCTATTCACCCCATCATGAAACAGTACATTTTTCTTGGGGAGGTAACCTGAAAATTATTTGTGGATTCAGAATATAGGCAAATTTTCCTAGAAAAGTGGGGGATTCATTTTTGAGAGAAAGTTGGTATTTTTACTTGAAATTCTGTATAATGAAAAACATTTAAGGAGCTGGCTTTTCTGAGACAAGTGGTACATAGCTGACCTGTCTAAATGACCAGCTGCCAAAGTCCTAGGCTCTGCTCATCATATCAATCAAATCTGAGAAAGGGGTGGCTTGGCGAGGTTTACTTCTGCTCTTTCAGGGAACTTCACAGACACAAAGGCACGTGGGACCCGGGTATTGCTCTTTAAGAGTTAAATGCTTAGGCAGTTATGGCACAACTCCACACTGACCATGACACATGCTTGGTCTTGCTTGCTTTAATAATCTTTTCATGTTGTTTTTAATTTGCTCTGCAACTATTTTAAGAGGTTTTTTTCTATGTATTAGTCTTAGTAATTTCAAAATATTTTGGCTCATTCCAAAAGCAAAGGAAAAGAAAATACAGTTGAAATTTCTGTGCTACAGAAATGCAGTTAGAGAAAAAACATACAATTACTTTTACATCAGAGTTTTAAGAAATTGAGAACTTTTCAGATACTTGTAATTAAGCCTGAGTATCTGGAACATTTGGTTGTTTCTTATTATTGCAAAGAGGACACAGCTTCCTGGATTACTTTTTGCAGACCAGTGCATAAACTCAGATACGACCAAAAGATCAGGGTGATAACCTTTTCAAAGTTCAAACAAACAGAGATATGTGCATGATTAGAAGAGATACTGCAGTTTCATAGCAGCGTGGAAATTAAGTCAAATGGCATATTGGAATTTCTAGCTGTTTGATTTTACTCTAATTGAAGGACAAAATTGTTCTCAAAGGAGAACATTTGGACAGAACAAAAAGAAATTACAGTATTTTTTTGGGGATAGAATACATATATTGTCCTAGTAGTGCTCAAAATAATTGTATTTTTTTACCATTACTATGAGAATGCATATTCTAAAATGTATAATGCTGTTCTATTCCCCTACTAAGTCATCTACCATATGGCTTGTTCTTAACTGTGCAGCAGAGGGCTGAGAGTATCTAAGAGTTAAGATTTCTTCAAAGGGAAAATGGGGAAGAATTCAGACTGTATCTTGTGTCTGCATTTCCTATGCATGGACTTCAAACTGGCAAAGCATTCTAGAGGATGCTAGGGGACTCTGTAACTAATCAGATGGTATTGGTCCAACAATTCACTTGTATGAGCAGTAAACAAACTCCTCTTGGAGCTGTCAGAAGCAAGTGGATTTTAATACTGCTTCCAGAATGGACCAAATCATAGCATTTAAGTAGCAGGTAACTTCTGGAGGTCATCTGGACCAGATCATGGCACAAGGCAGGGCCAATTTAGATCATTTCATTCAGGGCTTTGTCCCTTCATGTTTTGAATATCTCCAAGGGCAGTGATTCAGTAGCCCATTTCAATGTTTGTCCTCACCATGAAGTTCTTTCCCTCATATCTATTCAGAGTTTGCAGCTATTGTGCATTATCTATTACCTTTTTCATTTTGCACTGCCAAGAATAGTCCATCTTAGTCTTTTTTGTTCTCTTTCCTTTAGGTAGTTGAAAACAGCAGTTAGATCCCTTCTTGATCTTCTCTGCAGCCCTTTGGTGCTCTTGCCACCAGTAAATTCATTTCAGTCATTGTGGTGAGCTGAAGAGCCCAAAGAAGTGCTCCAGATACGCTCGCAAGTGCTAAAAAGGGAGAATTATCACATCCCTTAATCTTCAGGCTTCACTGTCGAGCTTCAGATTACTATCAATTTTCTACGTATTTTAGAGTCCACCCATCTGTCATATCTTTCCATCTTGTCTATAAAGACACTAAGGAAACCTTGCCGAAAGACTTCATAAAATCAAGATAAACTATGACTCTGCTGTCCCCTAGTTCATGGATCCAGTCACTGCATCACAAAAGGCAGTAGTTTGTCAGTGCCTGATGAATTCCTGCCAGCTAGTGTCAACCTTCTTCTTGTTCTTCATGGGCCTAGGTATGATCTCTGGGAAAATGTGCTCCATAAACTTGTTGAGACTAACTGAGCTTATTCAGGCGAAGATGAGTGTGGGTTTTGCCTGTTTCCTGTAATCAGGATGGACATGACCTGTCAAAGATGATAGAGTATGGTCTTCATGGGACACCAGTGAGTTAGGTGACCCTGAAATGCATCCCATGTGGCCACATGCAGTTGTGTATTTCTGGTTGGCTTGTGTAGTACTTCAGCCAATATAATCTCTACTGTAGATTGTGCTTGCTTGCTCAGGCTCTAACATTGAACTCAGGAAAGCTTCTCTAGGCAGCAATCAGAGATCACAGAGACACGTAGATGCTTTATGTGGAGAGACTAGTTTGAATATTAGGAAGCAGGCTTCGAGCTACATCTCTGCAGTGTAGATCTTCCTAAGAAGCCAAGAGGATTGGGCAGAATTTGCTGCAGCACAGAAAATGACTTACTCATTTGAAATCAGTAAGCAAGGGCTTGCCTGTGAGGACACAGTGGGAAGGTCTGTTATAAAGCATTCTACAGTTATTGTATCTTGACTGAGTAGCCTCCAAGTTTTTAAAAAAAATCTGTTTTAAAAATGTCATTTGTCCTTTTTAAAAGCTTTTATATTTTATTGAGGTGTGCAGCCTTAAAGTCAAGGTTGTGGCAAGTCCACCTCAAAGCTCTTGCCCCGAAGTAGCACATTTTCCATCTTTGCTGTTTCTTTAATGTAAACTCAGAGGGTTGTTCTCATAAGCACAGTTGAAGCAGGGGAGCCAGCTCACAGAGGAGCTGCAATGGACTTCTGGTTGCCACAACTTTGTATGGCTGGACAAGGAATATATTCCTTGGCATTTAAGATTTAATACCAAGATCAGTCTTGTTTGAGGCCAGTGAATTTTTTTTTTTTCACTTCATATTAACTGGAATTAACTGACATTCATATGAATAAAATTTATGTTATGATGCCTAACATAGTGTTTGTAAGTCTGAGGTGTTGAGTTGACAAAATACCAACAGAATGTTACTATGGTGATTTTGTTGGGCTACTGAGTTACCTTGGTTATTACAAGTTTGCTTTTTCCTTGTTTCTGAGATTACTTCAGGGAATAGTGCATTAAATTTCTCACATACTCTAAAAATAGTACAGATATTGCAAGATTGGATAATTCAGTTTGCTGTTGGACCTTCTGTGAATACTTTGGGAGCATTTCTGATGAAAGTAGGTGCCAGCAGTCACAATCTTGAATAATAATGCAGTCAGTATACAGTGTCCTTCTGTATGTCTATAAGTAAGCTGAATTCATCTGGAAATTTTTGTAATGGGACCACAATTCCAATTATGCTGGGAATAATTTTGAACTGTTAAGATCATGAAAGCCTTTGCTTTGATTTATTAGTAGCTAAAGCAACCAAGAAGTGCTGTGTAATGTCAAATTTCAGCTCAATTTTAAAAAATTGAAGCCAATGTCTTTTAACACCTGTCTTTAAATTTCACTGCTGTTATAAGCAGTATGAAATTCTAAGTTTCAGTTAATAAGGAATAATATGACAGCTCTTGGAAAATTCTAAGTAGTTGTACTTTGGCTCTCTCTAAGGAGAATTGTCTGTTTATATAGAGATTCTTGTATGGATAAAATATACGTAGCCATTAGTATAATTGATTCCTTTGGGGGTTTTCTTCTCTGTTGCTACACTGGGTAGTCAATTACATCAGAGTAGAAAGGATTTTACTATTTATTAGAGACATTTTACATAAACCTATTTACACAGTGAGCCATTATGTCAGTTTTTCTGGGAAAAAATCAGTTTGCTAATGATTTTTAGGTTAAAACAAACTCTCTTCCTCTGTTCAGGAGATATTCTTAGGTTTTTTGAGAGCTGTTTCCTCTTACATTCAGCTAACACATTTTTGGGGCAACGTACCAGCTGGTCTCTGATTATCCCTTAACAGAGAAGAGCTGAAAATATAACGCATTTTGAAAAAAATTTTACTTTCCTTGAAAAGGAATTTGGGTTTCTGCGACAGTTTAGGCTTCTTTTTTCCCTTGCTAAGGTCAGGATGAATAACACGGGAAACAAAGATGTTGAATTTGGACTTGGAATGTTTATTATGTCTTATGTATTTACAGTATTTACAGGCTCACGAGCTGTGAGCTTAACTATCAAGCTCGGGAAACAAGGTAAAATGGAGTGCCTCTAACTCTTTCCAAGGTCTTTTAAGTGATAATTACTCAGTACCAAGGTCGCACCTCTATTATTTATGGTTTTGACCCAATAATGACCACCCAAGGCCCACAATGTGGACCTTTCTCACCCAGTTACAGAAAACCACTTAAACCCATGAAGAAGAAGGAATAAGAAGATGAACAAGGACAAAGACAACACCCAAAATCCTCCATCTTTACTCATATGTGTTACTATACACTAAAACCCCAAATTCTAAGTTTCTAGGACTCCAACAAGTTTCAATATTCTGATTCTCTTCTTTCCATCCTCCATACCACCTCCATACTACCAAATACATCAGTACCAGTTTAGAAACCAGTGAAATTCTTCAGTATTATATCCTCTGTTTTGAGGAAAAAACAACATGAAGGTTGCTCTTGCTCTGGAACAATTGTTAAGACCCACCACAAAGGTGATGTAACTGAGGTTCCTTTTGATATATCCTTTGGGGTGGATTAGAGTGAAACGAGTGACAGGTGTATGTACATGTATACATATTTATATATATATATGGGTGTGTGTGTATGGAGGTATATATATTTTAGAACAATTTGTTTGCAATGGAAATGTAGCCATTTGGTTATTGTCTATAGTAATATGACATTATAAAAGCATGAAAATATCCCTGAAGAAGATATATAAAGAAGAGAAAGAAATTATAAGAGTAGCTAGCGGCAGGAAAGACATCACCACCCATTATTTTTGCACTTTGGATGTCTGTTGGTTGAAGTGATGGTCACGGTCTTGATCTGTCAGAGGTGGGGGAAGCTGTGAAACAAACTTTTCAAGGGTTAATATATGCTCAGGTTCAGGTGGGAATGCCCAGGTACCTCCACTGTGAGGGAAAGGTTTAACACTTTGGATCATGTGCAGTCCTCAGCACATGTGGTCACAGCACTAATCCTGACAGAGCCAAGAAGTGTTTGGGCAGTGCTCTCGGACACATGGTGTGATCCTTGGGGATAGTGCTGTGCAGGGCTAAGAGTTGATCTTGATGATCCATTGGGTCCCTTCCAACTCAGCATATTTTTTGATTCTGTAATTTGAAATAGGTGTATTTGTATAGATACTTTCAGTGATAGCTATCTGATAGAAGCCCTTTTTGAGGTTGGCTCAAGTACTACAAAACATAAATTCTAGATTGTGTAAGGATTTCCAAAGTCAGGTCACTGCTGGGTAGAGGAGTTCTAAAACCCTCCAGGAAGCTGTGGAAAGTAGCTTCTCTATAAGGCACACTGGAAGAAGTCAGCAAAGCTTTTGCAGAATAAACTTTGACTGTTAAAAGCTACTGAACATAATTAAGGGAACCAAAAGGGTTGCAAAGAGTTGTCGAAATTCACATACAGAATTTTATCAGACTTGTGAAACCTGGGAAAGCCTTGAGTAAGGTGGATTCAGAGGACAAATACTCTGAAACTGAATTCTCTAAAGGATTACTTACACAAACATAATATCTTCATATCACTCCATTCCACTCAAATATGAAAGATTGCTCACTGTTTCAGGGTATTAGACTACAGATGATTTATGTGCAGCCTAGGTATATTTCCAGAGATATTCCACAGCCAATGTTTTAAAATAGCTACCACTGATACCATGGTAACACAGGAAAACACTTCCAAGCAACAGATCAAAAAGCTTAATTTCCTTCCCAAGGCATCTTTAGAAATTGCTACATAGGGAACCTTTCCATGTATTTGTGACACAGCTAACTAGTCACTAAACCCCAGATGTTTTCTATAAAAGGTGATTCTGAAAAAAATATGAAACTTGAAAAAAAACTAACAAGGTAAGCTTTACAGATGTTAAATGAAAGTATTACCTCTTAAAGTTATTAAGTTATTTTTCATTAATAAATGTAGCAAGATTGTATTAAAACCTGAAATGATCTTACATTTGAATTTTTATCAGTGTGTGTGAAGTAGGAGGTTAGAATTGAGAATGATGAAGTTTTAATGCACCTAATTAAAGCATACTCTAGGCTTGGGTTTTGCAAATTATTTTGGTGACAACTGATTCTGTTTCCTGGAATTAGAGAACATTTTTCTTCCCCACTGCCCCCTCCTTCCTCAAGCAAAATCCTGCTTAGTCAGGGGACTTTTTTTGAAAAATAAAAATTCAAGGAACAGTGAATTACATGGTCAAGGAAGATTTAGTCTTTCCAATGAAGGAAAAACGCAGTTCAGTACTTTTCTATTTTGTTTGGAATAACAGAAGTAGACTGAAAATCTACAATATTGTGGAAGATAGAGGCTATGGAGGACCTGAAAAAGGTTATTTGTGTTTTAGTTCTACTTTGATGAAGTTCACAATATATACAAAGAGACAAAGTATTGTGTATGTGAAAAAAAAAAAGAGGTGGGTAATAATGATAAATTTCCACTGAAAAATCTCGGATGAAAAAAATGCCATTTCAATCCGTTGAATTACATAATCAGCCAAAAGCAGCCATTAGGTCTAGGGTTGGGATTCAGAGATTCCCACAAAGCCTGCAGCTCCAGGGACACCAAGGCTGGAAAAGGCAAGCCAAGGGGAACATGATGCTGCGCCAACATTTCTGCCTCCACACATTTCTGATCTGGATCACCCCGTGGAACTTAAGTCAGGCTTATTTTTCCCAGTAACGTTAAAGCTTGTTGGTCCTGTTGTTGTGTAAAGACCATATGTTACTGTAAAGCTTTGTGAAGTAAAATTCAAATATTAGCACACTAAAAATTGTGGTATTATTCTTAGAGATGAAAATATTAAAGGTATTAGAGAAGGTTGTCCCATTCTCTTGAACGTCCTTGTCATCATTTGTGTACATAGAGTTAGCAGCTGAGAAAAGGATTTTACCTTTATCTTACTTGTATTGCCTTATATTTTTTTATAAATATCATATCAATAAAAAAAACCACTGATGCTTTGTTGCAGTATTTGCAGCATTTTATTAAATATGTGATTCAGTAGTTTTTTAGAAGTTAGGTTAGAGGTAAAGTCCTTGCTATTTAACTAATGTCTTCTGATATTAAACACCAATAAAGTTTCAGTTCAACTCATTGAATTATTACCTAAAATTTCCCATTTTTTTAACTATTCATAGAAGGAATTCTGTCTGATTGGCTACTCTGTACTGAATTATAATGTGATTGCTTCATGCGCTGTTGAACACTTGAGCTGTTTCCTGTGAAATGCTCCATGGAATACTTAAAATGTACTTAAAATGTTTCTTGAATAGTTTTTGAGATTTTTACTGTTTAGAACAGCTGTTGTGTTGTTAGATAGAAGCACAATAAGATACTTAGTGAGCTATATAATATTAAGTATATGTGAAATAGTTGCAGGCATTAAAAGAATTTCTAGTTTTTTAAAACGTAGTTTGTAAATATAGGAACTTTACAGCAATATATTAATCCTAAAATTTTTTAAAGCATGCTTGAGAGCAGAGTGGATCTGAAAAAATCAATAGAATATAAAGCAATATTGTAGATGTGTGGTCAATTTTTGATATATACAAAAAAAATCTTTTTAACATAAAGCATTAGTTTCTCTCTCTTTTTCTCCTACTTTACAGTTTCAGTAATTTAAATGAAGATGGTTCTTTGACTGATAATCTTTGAAAAAGATTATCAGAATTATGCATGAGTACAGTGCACTGATACTGAGATTGTAGCTGGCAGGGTAGTAACTTTAACTTGAATGAATGATTAGTTTGCCTGGAGGACAGGGTATAAATTGGAACAGATTAGCTTGAAAAGATCAAGGATTTAATCTTTCTAACTCAGTTTGCAAAATTTTCTTTTGAAATATATTAACATACATATTAAAAGGCATATTAGTGAGAATCCTACAATAGGAACCATGTCAGTAATTGTTTTCTTTGCAAAATAAATATATTTAATAAGTTCTTACTGCCATCCCTGCAATAGAAATATCCATGTATTCCATGTACTCCATTGTCACCTAGAATTTTCTTAGCCTTCTGATGTTTCATATTGGAGTCAGAGTTTCTCACTTTCCCATGCCTTTTAACATAAACAAAGAATTGTTTTTTGTAAATATGGCCAGTGTTTGCATTCCTTCAAATGGGAGGAGAATGTGATTGATAGTCTGATTGACCAATGTGGTTGAGAGGTGGGAATTTCACCTTCCAATCCATTGTCACCTTGATAAAAGTATATATTTGGAAATTAATAAACAAAGGCCTCTTTTTCGGCTCAGCGCTGCATCTCAAAAGATTCCAGGTCTCTGTGTGATCATTTCGTGTCCGACTGCATCACTCCATAGTTAGACTTCAAGTAAATTAATATTTTAGAGCTTGTCACAAGGCACTTACAAATTCTTAGTACATTCCTAGTGCTGAAACCAACTGTAATCTGTCTGGTCAAATTTCATCTTTATTTCTAAAGAATTTTCTTTCTCCTTCTGTTAATAACCTGTAATTAAAATGCTATTCTTAAATCACAGTTCTCAAACCAGTATTCAGCCCCTAAGAGCCTCTGGCATTCCCCAGGGCTAAAAGGAGAGCAAAGTGTGAGGTTGCCTGCAGAGAATTCTTGTCTGCTTGCTGTTATTCTCTAGTGGTCAGCTGAGACTGGGCATTTCTGCCAGAAAGCCAAAGGCTGTCACGAGTTGTGGGGAGGGTTCTTTATAGTTTTTCTTTGCTTAATTTTTATGGAATGAATTCTGCTTTTGTGTATGTGTCTCTGACTGTTGGTAAATTTTATGCTGTCCCCTCCTTTTAACCCCATTACATAATTTATTCCGAAATTTGCCCCAGTCACCTTGCTGGGCTAAAAAGCCAGGATCTCAGCCAATTTTGGGGTTTTTTTTTAAGAAAGCAGCAATTCTTATTCACCATTCTAAAAAAGCAGCTGATAATGTGTTAATGAAAACTCTAAACACTTGGAGTTTGTGTATATTTAGAACTGAATATTTAGAACATCTATAAGTAATCTCTGTACTTCAGTTTTCCCACGTTTGCATTAGTGTTAAACATTAATAATTGTCTTGTTATTCAAAATACAAATGATACTGAAACTGAGCACAGATTGTGATGCAAATGCTTCATGGTGTTTTGAAGAAACAGCAAGAGCCTTTACAGCTGCTCTTTTCTGGAAAACAAACATTCTGCCTCACAGCAGAATGGTCTTTCAGAACTGGAATAAACAAATACACATTGTTCTCTGTGATATTTGAAAGATGTTTGGGATAGAATAAGAAGACAATGAGAAGTGGTACTGAAGCCCTGATGCATGGAGTGACTGCTTGGCCTACATCTTGTGATTTGTGGCCTGGGGTAGGCTGCCATGAATATGTGCAAACTTTTCTCTTGTCCCTTTGACTGTTTTTTCAGTGGATTTATGTAAAGGACACTGACTTAAAATTGTTTTGGAAAATGTGAAATCGTCAGAATTTCAGCATAAACCAAAAACATCTGTTAAGGGAAAACATGTTTTTTGTAGTGCCATCACAAGTTTTGGTACTGGATGAGAACAGTTAAGTGTTTCTTTTACATTACCTACTGTTCAATTTGCTCAATCCATTGTGTATTCTGTAAAAGGAAAGGCTGTGCCTTTTTCTTTTTTCCTCCATGTTGCAGAATGCCACATCCAAGTCTGGGGATTTCCCATGTGTCAGTACTTGAAGGACAAAGGCTGGTGCTGCGGTCGCAATGCTAGGATGTCAGCTTGCTTGGTATGATTCCCCTTCCTTTCTTTTTCCTACAGAGATCTTTGTCCAGATGTTACAGGATTCATCGTTTTTGGCTTCTGATCCTGAAGTCATGACTTTAATCCAAGAATCTACAGAATAACATCATTAATGTTGTAAGCATGATGAATTATATCTAAAAAAATAGTATTGACCTTCCAGCTTTATGTATTTTATACTTGCTGAAGGCATGAAGAAATGAGTATTGACAGAAATGTATTTTAAGAGTGGACAGAAAGGCCAAAACTTTGCTGAAACCTAAACAAGGTAAGCCCTCAGGATAATAGTTCTTGGCCAAGGACTTAGGGAGAAACAAGGTAATTGTAGAAGGATTGCAATCACTAACTCCCCCAATGCCTCCATGATTCATAATATTGAATGTTCTAGCTGTTTAAAACCTGAACAACCCTGCCTATTCCAAAAACTAGAGGAGCTTTAAAATCCATATGGTTTAAGAATCTGGAAACGTCTTTTTAACATTGCACCAAGAGATGAAGTACTTTCAAAGACTTAGCCTCATCAAGATAGGATGATGAGCTGTTGTGTAATTTGAAAAAACAGGTACTGAAAATTTTGACCACTGCTTCAGTTAGAAGAGCACTATTCTTTCCCTCTGTTAATTTTTAATTTATGGTATCCAGATAAATCACATCAGATTCTGGCTAGGCTCTGCTGCTAGCTCTGTACCTCCATTACAGAGGAGAGTATAGACTAAAGACTCAGTGTGGACTAATGAATTGAGGTTATGTAAACTTGAACTACCATGATAATTAAATGCTATCAGGAGAAAATATAGGAGGACAGTTGTTTAGGATCCATAAGGCTTAAATGTGTTACCCTTGGCAAAGTAAAAGAAAAGAATTGTTCATTTTAGGGATGTAGCTGTAAAACTTAGCAGAAGAAAAGTGCTTTCTAAAGGGATTTGCCTTTTCTTTTTTTCTTGTCAGTCATACAATACCAGTCCTTCCTCAGCTGACACATTAGCTGTTCCCTATTCCATTTCTTTGGAAAGAAAAAGGTTGGGCTGTTTTTCAGCAGTGGTAGGAAGATAAATTTTGTAAGCAAATGACCCCCAAGACAGTACTGATCATGCTATATATATCTATTTTAGATTTCTCAGAAATCACAGAAATTTGGCAATTAAAAACTTTTTGTTTGAATAGTCACAAAAGGCAGAGAGTTCTCCTGTGTAACTAGATATTTCTCCTGTTATGTTTGTAATTGTCTGTATGCATTTTTCATGACTAGGATTTTCTTTGCCACGTAGGATGTACAAGGGAGCCAGCACAGAGTCACTAAGCACCCACATTTCTTGGGCTAATAGCTGGATAGCAGAAAGTCTGCTGAGCTATGACGCTCAGAGTTCAAACTGGTTGAACTGCCAAGGGCCAGAAGTGTTGGGCAAGAGTTCCAGTTTCAAAGCCTTGCAATATGTCTTGGAACCCATATCCATCTCCTCAACAGCAGCAGATAGATGCTGCTATGAGAGCTTATGCAGCATAAGGCAAACCTGATAGCTGGCCAAAGCCATGAATGGAGGAACTGCAACTATGTGGACTGGGTTTGAAGAACAGTGTGAAATACAAGATCAGTTCTGTAGCAAGGCAAAAGAGGAGTGGGTGATTGTGTAATACACAGTCTTATTTACTGTAGTGAAGTTTGGGACTAAAGGTGATAATAATCTGTAAATGGCAAGGCATTTTTGGTTTGCAAGGCATTTGACGTAGTATCAGATAATCAGATACTGAGGTTGTGTCATTTCTGCTATGATCTTTAAAACTGTTGAAATTTTTGTAGGCACACTATCTTTTCAACTGTGAAAGAATATACATGCTTCTAATTATTTGTCATTCTTTGTCACTATGTATCATAAAAATCAAGTAGTCTCACATCTAAATCAGCATTTATAGTGTGAAGACTCTAGTGATAAGTAATGCACAGTATTCACAGAAAGTAATCCTCTGAAATTCTTGTACAATAGAAAGAAAAACAAGCAAATTTTCCATGTATCTATTTCTACAGTTGGATGTCATTGCTTCTCCTATAAATAAACCAAAATAACAAGAGTAGCTGCTTATGAGTGCCTAAAGGTATTAACACTTTAAAGTGTGCAAGCTCATGTTATGTCACACCATTAATCTTTTAAAATGTCATCTCCTCTGACTTTTTTACAATGTGTTTATAAAATGTTATGATAAAGAATAAGCATATCAGCAATTTAATTCCTTGACTCTTAAAGGCTTTGGAGCGAGTTGCAGCTGGCCAGATGGTAAGTAATATTGTTTATTTTAGCCATTCTAAGACAAAATGTGTTTTTCCCCCTTGCATGCTCTTAATCCATGGCCTTTTATTGAACTTGTGCGTATCTGGAATCTGAAAGACTGGCCTACACTATGTCAAATCCTGATAGATAGCATGTGTCATCATGAAGTCACATTTTTATTGCTGTGGTTGCACTTAGTGAATCTGTTTTATTTTGACAATTAAAAGTCTGAGGAAAAAAAGCGCAGCTTAAAATTTAAGGCATTAAACTACTCTTCCTAACTTCCTTTGCTATCTTTCATCTAATACATAAATTCAGTGCAAATGTCCTTCTGATATCCCTGGTTTGGATCACTCTATCCCAATGTTTTATCAACTAATGTAAAAATAGAAATTGTTATGACAAAAGCTTGAACCTGTTAGAAATATCATCATTCTCATTTGTCATCCCTGTATATTTTTCCCCTGTGAAAATTTTGAATTATTGTTGTGCAAGTTGTCCTTAAGGGATGGTGGGCACAACTGTGCAAGTATTTAAAAGGCTGAGAGACTTCTTTCCATATTCTGTAAGCCCACTGACCCCAGCAGTCTTTTTCTGTGATTTTTTAATTGGCAATCATTAAATGATTTTGTGCAAACAGATTTTCCATAGATAAATATATGAAATTTTTAGTATTTTTTTTAGCATAGTACTTTCTGCATGGTTCAGACTACAGCCTGACTGCAGATGATTCAGCTAGGTAATTACTCCTTTTGTCTTCAAAACAACTTAGATAATTGTTATTTTGCATATTAGAATTCAGATCATGTACAGTGTATTTTCCTCTGTTGTCTTTCCATCAAAAGAGTCTGGGCTTATTTTTTTTTCTTGCATTTATGGTTATGTTAGAATCTGACTTAAAAGCATAATTTTAACTGGATGCAAGAACATCAGTAAATTGTCCTCTTAAATCTGGTATGGCTGATTGTAAAGTATACAACTCAATAAATAGTTAAGGAAGCCAATACTGGTTTTGTTACTCTGATCTTAATTTCAGTGCCAGTTTTAAATCCTTGCTGTTGTAAAATCTTTTGCAGCTGCCTACAGAATCATTGTTTTATCGAGCTGTTCTTCAGGTTATTATAGAGGAAATATATGGTGTCACCAAAAGGTAGGAAGCTCTGAATTCACAGAATACCAAGCAAAGATTGAGCTGATTCTCTTCCACCTCTGTGTTGTAGAGCAAGTATGTTTTGGAAAGCAGAAGGATGTAGGAATCAGTCTCATCAGGTTGTATATACACATCGGTATTAAAATGCAAGATAGATTTGCTCATCATAAATCCACATCACAAATGTATTGCCCTTCCTTTACCCGTAGTTGAAGTAGGCCCTCTTTGGTACTGGGTACACGGGTAAAGCACATCTTCACCTGAGAATACTCAGCAAATGCACTGAAAAGTCATCGCAGTCCTGGGCTGCCCTGTCGTGCAGAGGTCCTGGCAGCTTTGATGCTGCAGAAGGAAAAAGGCATTTCTGTTTGCCCTGAGAAAAACTGCTGACAGCTTGATGGCTGTCATGGCCCTAAAGAGCTACTCACTGCCTGTGCTTACACTGGCAAGTGCTACTTTCTTGTAGGAATGGGATTTGGAGATCTGCTGCTGAGGACCTGACATCTACATTACACTCTTCTGTGGTTGCAGTTGGATTAGATTTTATCTTATTCTGTGGGATGTATGCCTGTTAGCACTTGGAACTCATCCAGAAACACACCTTCCAGTTTAATTTAATTTGAAAATAACCCATTTTTTGAGCTTTGATACTATTTCATGGTGTGAGCCAAGGCATGAGAGGTGGGGAAAACCAGAAAACTCACTTCAGAAGTATACTCCTGATATAAAAGAAGTGCTAATGCAAATACCCTTAAAACTTTTGCTAGGTATAGAGTCAGACAATTTACCCCTCAGAAGGTCAAGTTCCTGAAAGAAATGTTTCTTTATTTTAAAATTGCATAAAGTATCACACTATAAAGTCATGGCTGCTAAATTGTAAAGAAAAGAAAAATTGAGGTAGATTTTTTATTTTTTGAAGGAAGTATAATTTGGAGGAAGTAATTAAGTTTGTATGTCTCTAATCAACACAATGGCTACCTTGTACCTCTCTCGCCCCCATTTCATTTTTTTTTTCTGAGCATGATGTTAAATACCCATCTTCCTAGGAATGATATAGCAACATAATCATTAACTGTTTCCAGACTGCATCAGCCTAAATGTTTAGGTACATCTGAATATTAAATATGAAAACAGAAATGATTCTCAGTGAGTGAGGGTCCTTAATATCTAAACAGCATTAGAACTGCCGCTGAGTGAAATCTTTCTGTTGATCTCAGATGTTAGGTCTGGGTTTTAAATAAGGAGATAGGTTTTACTAAGAATAAAGAGGGAGAAAAGCTTTAAACTTCTATTCAGTTTTTCACTGGGAGGGTGCAGGGAGAGTATATTTTCGTTAAGTAATTCAGCAGCTGAAAATTCTGTACCTGAGTATTTAATTCCTACACTGCACATCTAGAAGAGAAATAATGTTAGACTCAGTCTGGAAAGTGAATTCAGACTGAAAAAAAAACTTTGTGTGTTGTTCTCCAAGATATTTTAAGCACAGAAAAAAGAAAATATATGAGTGGTCTGCTAGGATTCATTCTTCCTATATTTAAGTTTTTGTGCATTATTTTAACATATTTTTTGAAACAACATACATTTTCATCTGGCATGAAATGCAAGCTATTGAGTTGTGAACAGGACAGAATTCTGGCATCATTTAGTGAAATAAAAATTGAAAGGATAAGAACACCAGATAACAAGCAAAAGTGGCATTTGCTCAGTCAGTGGTTGGTGTTAAGTAAATTACAGCAGCATTATGGTAGATTATGGAAGTAATATAGAAGTATAGAAGGAAATGTCTGTCAGTGGAAATAATAATTTTGTCATTATATAAGGAAATAAAAAATGTTAGTGAAGAAATTAAAAAGAAACTTCAACTATCTGTCAAAATTTTAAGTAAAATAATAATCGTATTATAACTATAATACAATTATACAGTTGCTGTGTCTAGAAGTTACTTCAAGTATTAGCTAGATTGTTTTAAGTGGAAGGGGGAAAAAGGAAAGTTGTTACTAACTTGGCAGTAGCAGCCATCCAAATGACTTATTTCTTCTGTTAACAATACCTGAATTTCTGTTGTTGGATGTATAAAAGCCTACACCTCAGTACTGTATTTGCAGTGATCGACACGTTGGAAAAACCTTCTCCAAATCATCCTCCTTCATAGATTATGTCAGACGGTCTCTGAAAAAGCTGGAACTGGATGATTCAAAGGTGAGTCACTAATTAGTGACTATATGAAATTGTTATATCCATATAAGTTTTTAAGTCAGCACCACAATGCAATGTTTGAGCCACTGAGTTGATTTATTTCATATGTTGCTGTATAAATATTATATTTGAAGAGTTAATACCCTTAAATTAGTAAATGTTAAGGAAATACATGATTTTAAATCACTGTTGATAGAGAAAACGAAGTAAATATGAAGTAGAGATTTAAAATATTTTGGAGATTTTATTTATGTTCTTGAGTATCGTGTCTTAGTCCTACAACTGCTTAATTGGTCAACAGATGGCAACATAGCATTAGGCATGGAATATGTGTGAATATCACAACCATGTTGTGAGAACAAATTGTGCAAAGGAGACACTAGAGAGTACTAGACAGATTGTTAACAAATTAAATACAATTAGAAGAAAAGTGGGAGTGGCAAGTATGTAAAATATTGAATGTAAATGTTGCAGTCTTAGGTAGTGTTTAAAACCTGTAGTCAAAATGTCAAATCACTTAAAATTTGCCAAGCACATCGAAGTATGAGCTAGGAGAAAGAGGCGTAACCAAATACACAAGTAAATTCAAATGACATTGGAATCATCCTGACATTGAAGGACTTATGCCTGAAGTATTTTAAAAGGATTATATTTCATTCTGTAGTTTGCAAATCACGTCTAGTGAATGTTAGTTACCTGTTTACTTTTCTGTATGAATAGGCACTAGCAGGATGTGTTCACCCCAGCTAGAAATAAAACTATGTCTTTCTTCATGTGTGTACAGTCACCCAAAAGCAATAGTGGATTTTTATGTAATTATCAGTTCACAAGATCATTGATTAAACTCTGCTAGTGTAGATATGTTCACTGTTTTCTTTAAAACCATTCATCATAGAAAGTTTGTGTCAAGAGATCTGATTTTAGATATGTTGCCTTTTGTTAAGGGTCTGGACAAATGCAAGTTGCCCTGAGACAAAGATGTCTGTCAACACTACATCAAGCTGCACATTTATGTGGTTGCTAAAGACCTGATTCAAGTAAATGTTCACTTTTGCTCATGTTTCTCCTCATTTTATGTGCAGCTGGCTGCATACTGAAGACTGGATTTTATGCTGATGTAAACAATATTATTTTTTATTTCCCAGCTATATTGAAATCTGCAGCAGCACAAAACCAGTGCTATCTTGATACTACTCAGAAGAAAGTTCTTACTGCTCCCTTAACAGTGGTTCTGACCCTGCAGTTTTCATGGTGGAGTCAGCACTATAGCTACACAATACTGGAGAATGTGTTAAATGCCTCTCTTCAGGAAAAAAAAAAAAATACTTACGTAGCTAGAAATGTGATGAAGCCGAAACATTTGCTCTGAAAGACAACAAAAATCAAAGAGAAATGTATGTGGAATTTGGTTTTTTAGCTCTATTTAGAAATTAACAAAAGAGCAGCTGTACTGCATAGACCAAATGTCTACTTTGTCTCTGGCAGTGGACAAAACCTGATGCCTTGGGAAGAATATAAGGTGGGAGTAAGCATATATGAAGCATACTTCCAGAATAATCCAAAATGTCCTTGTCATTCACAAAGAATAAAAGGGAGGCAATCATTGTCTTAATGCATAAATATATTTATGTTATATTTAAAAAGCAGCTAAAACTTAGTGACACTGTGTAATACAACCAAAGAACTAAGAAAAAATTGAAGAAAAAATTGTTTCCATATGGGTCTCTGTTTTACATGTGCAGAGATATTTTCTAAAATACAGAAGTCAAGAAACTGCGAGTCTCCAGTCTTTTACTAGGATTATCAGAATATTAAAAAGAATTTCATCACTGTATAATAATAAAAGTACTGGAAAGGAAAATAGAGGGTTAGAGGCACTGTTTCTAGGAGTCCCTGCCAGGGTTTGGTAGCTTGTCACGTATGGTAAAATCTTGCATGGTTTTTATCACTGGAGCGGAATCTGTATTGTGGGACGTAAACACTTTTCCAAACTTAATGGCTCATGATAAGCATCACAGCTGCTTCCTTTATACACACCAGTACCTCTGTTTCTGATCAAAAGGTAGCCCTGGTGCAATCCAGTCTTTTTCCAGTCTGGACAATTGTGGAGGCAGGATAAAGAATGCAAGTATATAAAACACCTAACCTGCCTTGATACTCATTTTCATAAGTGTCTGCCTTTTGCTGAATATTACATGATGAAGACTCATCAGGTATAATTATTCAAATACTAAGTGTTTTTTTGCTGTTGATTTTAAGTAAAGATAAGTTCTTGAATCCTGCCAATAATTCATGTGAAGAAACCCCTCTGCTTCTTTCCTTTGTGAAATAGATGTGAAGTTTTTGCTTATGTAAGCAAGAATCAGACCCTTTATGAAAAGAGTCTCAATCAGAAATCAGAGTGAGAACAGAGTAAAATAGTTTTTCTACAAAAAATAAGGAAAAGGCATTTATCAATAACCTAGCACTGCTCATTGTTAAGAATTACTGTTCAAGGACTGAAGTTTCCTATTAAGTGAGCCAAAATCATTTCCTCCATTCATGGTGTTGCTTTTTAGTGTGGAAGAGCCTGTCAATTAAACACTTAGATGCAAATGAAAAACTTTTTTCTGCCATTTGGTACAGGACCATTCCCTTCACACATCTCTTCACCTCAGTAGTAAGAATGAGGAATAAACCATGACTACTGAATTTCTGACAAAACATTCTCCTTCTGTGAGGGCAGAGAAAGGTCTTTTAGTGTGAGCATGCTGCTTCACAGGTATGGTTATATTGCTTATAGCTTCAGAATTAATGGAATTGTTCTGTGGCCCATGGATTATAAAATCGTAGAAGGAATGTTAATGTTCATCTAGTTCCAGCCCCCCTACTGTGGGCCGGGACACCTTTCACTAGACCAGGTTGCTCAAAGCCCCATCCAGCCTGGCTTTGAGCATTGCCAGGGATGGGGCATCCACAGCTTCTCTTGACAAACTGTGCCTGTGTCTCACCACCCCCATTGTGAAGAATTTCTTCCTTATGTAATCTAAATGTATCCTCATTCATTTTAAAGGCATTCCCCCTTGTCCTGTCTCTAGATGCCCTTGTGAAAAGTCCCTCTCCAGCTCTCGTGTAGGTCCCCTTTAGGTACTGGAAGGTTCTTTAAGGTCTCCTCAGAGCCTTCATTTCTCCAGGATGTGCAGCCCCAGTGCTCTTAACCTGTGGCCATTCAGTGAATTCCTTATCCACTGAGTGGTCCCCAGTTTAAAGATGAGGATGTCATGTGGGATAACATAAAATGTTTTGCACAAGTCCAGGTAATGATGTCAGTTGTTCTTTCCTTGTCTACCAGTGCTGTATTCCCTTCATAGAAGGCCACCAGATTTGAAGGCACAATTTGCCATTAATGAAGCCATGTTGGCTGTCACAAATCACTTCTTTATTTTCTATGTGCCTTGGCATAGTTTTCAGGAGAATCTGATGCATTAGGATGAGACTGACTGACCTGTAGGTCCCCAGGCCTTCAGTTTTTTCCGTTTTTGAAAATGCGTTATGGACTATGTTCCCCTTTTTCCATGGGAACCTCACTAGGATGACATGACTTCTCAAATATGCTGGCTAGTGACTTAGCAACTTCATCTGCCAGTTCCTTCGGGACCTACAGACGCATCTCATCAGGTCCTATGGACTTGTGCATCTTCAGGCTCCTAATATGTTCTTGAGCCTGATCTTCTCTTGAGCAATTCTTCATTTAGTCAATTGCTGCCTTTGTCTTCTGCAGCTCAGGTGGTGTGGCTGATACACTTGCTGGTGAAGACTCAGTCAGAAAAGTTGTTGAGTATCTCAGCTTTCTCCGTAAGCTGTGTAACCAGTCTCCTGTTCTGGAGAATGCACACATGTACCTATAGAAGCTTTTCTTGCCTCTATTGATGTCAGTCAAGTTTAATTCTGTGAGAGCTTTTTCTGTGAGAGCTAATTCTGGGTGCTCAGGTAATGTCTCTGTATTTCTCTCAGGCTACCCGTCCTTGCTTCCACTCTTGGTAGCTTTCCTTTTTGTTGTTTGGTTTGGCCAGAAGATCGTTGTTCATCCATGCTGACCTCATGGTATTTTTGCCTGACTTCCTCTTTAAGCTTGGAGAAGGTAACTCTTGAGTATTAACCAGCCTTCATGGGCCCCTTTTCCCTCCAGGGCTTTATGCCATGGTGCTCTGTCAAGCTGATCCCAGAAGTCTGGTCTCCTGAAGTCCAGGATAATGACTTTGCTGTGTGCTCTCCTCACTGCCCTAAGGACCCTGAATTCCACCATTTCATGGTCACTGCCCAGTCTTCCCCTTGAGCTTTACGTTCCCCACCAGACATTCCATATTGGTGAGAATTGAGAGCATTGGCTCCCCTATCTCACGGGAAGGAAATTCTCATCAGTGCATTCCAGGAACCTCCTGGGTTGCTTATGCCCTGCTGTGTTGTCCCTCCAACAGATGCTGTTGTGGTTGAAGTGCCCCATGAGGACAAGGGCTTGTGAAAGTGAGGCTGCTCCTTTGTGCTTGTAGAGGGCCATGTCTAGAGGTCCCTGCACAGGGCTGCAGTAATTGTTCTGGATACATACCAAAGCAGTATTTTGTTCCTGATTGTTTTCTTTGACATAGTTCACTCTGTTCCTATAGACTGTGTGTTGTACAGACAGAGCATTAAGGGTCACATAGATTTTGGAGAAATTCTTTCTATCACAAGATTTCTTTTCCCTTTTATCATTTTACCTAATTAACATGAATGGGGAACCTTCTTTTGGGAGAATGGAGCATTCATCCCTGTCCTCTCTCCTAAAGTAGCTGGCCCTTCTGGTACTTGTTAGCCTTTTTGCTTTCAAGCAGTGAGAGCAATTCCTTCCTCTTCAGCTCAGAGCATGTTTCAGCTGTTTGTAACTGCTTTGCAAATGCATTTAAAATGAAGCCTCTTTATTAACACATCTGATTGCTGCCTAAGGCAATAAGTGCTAGAAAATAGCACTGCCGTGGCAAAAACTCCTCCTATAAGTATTTATGTATTTCTAGAATTTTTAAGAAAGAAAACTCAAAACTCTTTAGGTTTCCTGGTGTCCTGTTCTTACTGGGGGAGATTAGCAAAAGATGTTTCATAGGGGCTAGCTTAAGGTGATTAAATGGAGGAAGTGCTTACAAAGCTAAGGCGTGGATGTGTGTTTGACAGCCTTTGGGATCTATTGACTGGATGCTTTTGCAAAGTCCAGACTATTTAATTTTGAGTGTTAAAGCTGGTAGACAATACTGAAATCAGAATTTGTGCAAAATTACCTTTTTTTCCACTGATTGCTTATTTTTTTAATTGGACAAATTTGGGTTTTTTTTACATTTGATAAGTGGAGATGGGTTAGTCTTTGCTTACTGTAGACTGTCCTTGACTTGTAAGTTCTCCTCAGCAGTGACTAGTGGAATATCATAAAATGCAGTTTGCAAATGAAGGGAGATAACATGAAACTTACTGCGTGGCTTAAATTTCTCTTGCTATAAAAAACGTTGAAAAGCCACTCACTTAAGACTGGGAAACTGTCAGTAGTGCAATTGCATAATACATTAAGGCATGAACAAACCTGAATATATGCAGCTATATTGGAAACGAAAAAGAATTTTTGCAGAAATTGGGGAAGAGAGGACCTTTTGGCCTGAGATTTCTTATGATCTTAATGTTTACCCAACAACCAACATCAGTGTGGATATCTTGAAATGACAGTGAATATCTGAATCTTGCTATGTTTTACTGTGTTCAGCCATTGGGCAAACACAGAGCCAAAACAATGCTCTCCACTTTCCCCTGAGTCCTGAAACAGCAATTAATTGAGACTAAGCAGTCAAAAATGAATGTATTACATGGATTTACACACTTAATGCATTTTACAATTGATTTTCTTCACTGTTTTCTTGGACAGAAGGAATTTCATCTCACAGACTTCCTGTTTCTTTTGTTAGTTAGAGAAGTACTAAATGACAGCTCAGGTAACACTTGCATAGCACTCTATAAAGTGTAAACACATAATGCTATTTCTAAGCATAACTGTTTTTCACAAAGACAAAATACTATCCCAGTTATGGTACTGTAGCATTTTATTCTGACAGGGAGTCCTAAGAGATGTGACTTGTATCTCAATTAGGTATAATTGTAAACAATACAAATTACATTCATTTGAAATGGATTTTCAAATTCATTTTTAAAAAAGTTCTAAATAAATTTAAGTCTCTCAGTAATTTCATTGTCTGTTTTACATTGTATTACAGTATATAATGTTACATTATTTTTAACTGCCTTAGTCCTGAAAAAGTTGTAAAATTTCCTGTTAGGTATGTTTTCCCAAATGTCTTGAACTCATCTAAGACACTGCTCTGCTAGAAGGATTGCCTTACAGTTTTCTGTTACTCTAGTTAGTGCTCCTGATAGTGCTGGTACAAGTAGAGAGAGGAAAGGTGGAACTGTGCAGTCAGTGCAGGAAGAAGCAGTCCCTTTGAGGTAGCAAAGAGGAATTGCATCTAACAGACTGCGGAACAGCATCCTTAGGCTGTCTCTTCTCTGGAAGGCATGTGCAGCATTGGACAGTCAAAGAGACTCCCATTCAGTCAAAATACTCTTAGTCTAGGAAAGGATACAGCTCTGAACAAATGCTCCCTGAAGAAATGTGAAGTGTGGTATCAGTAATTGCCTCACACCTTGTGCCTGAATGTTTTCTTTTCAGCCTGTGCTCTATTAGTGTGCCTGTGGGACTGCAGTCCAAGGTGGGTGCGCTGAGGTGTGTGGTATCCTGTGTGCTCTCAGAGCTCTGTGACAGTCTCACCATGTTCACAACAGATCAGTCAGTCCTATGGCTCATGTTTAGTGCTATCTTAACTGTATGGTATTTATGGTATATATGGTGCACCTATATGGTATTGTTATAACTAGGTCACTGGAGACCTTGCTAGGTATTCTTGCTTGTTTCAGCTGTTTGAGTGACCACATCAATCCAAAAAGAAATGAGTTCAGAATAAAGCTTACACCACCATCACAATGCAAAGGTACAAAGTCCTTTTGTTCACAACCTGATAAAGACCAGGAGCTGTATCAGGGAAGAAATACTGGCCAAAATGACATGAAAGTCACTTGAGTGTCAGTAAAATAAGTTAGATCTTTGAGTGCAGAGTCATTATTAAGACAAATGCATGTATTTGACTTTTTTCATGTTCATAGTATCAACATCAAAATGTAAGAAAAAATTACATTGCATATATATGAAGAATTTTTTTGGATACACAAATGAGTGGCAACACAGAGAAAAGTTGCTTGGACAATTTCAGTGTCTGAATGGGGCTTGCTTTGCATGTGGAAGTACAATTCGTCTTCAAAAATCCTTGGAAGGAGAGCTGAAGGTTTTGTTAGGTACCAAAGGCAGGTGGAAAGCTGTTGCAGTTTCAGACAAAGCCAGTGTTACCTGAGTTTTAGTGGTCTTTCAGTAAATTGACCACATGGCTAACTAGCAGTTACCCTTTTCATGCCCTTCTCTACCAATGCTTTTCAGTGGACACTTTCTCTCTTTTCCAGCTGAGCTGTTACACTGAATTGCTTCCCTCACCAAAGTTTTATCTGAGGCACAGTTTGGAATAGTGCCTAGTCTGTCCATGACAGCAGAATGTATTCAGTCAGAATGTGTAATAGGCAGGGAAGGAATGGAAAAGCACATACTTGAGTATGGCAGTGTGCAGGAGACATTTTTGACCCACTTTATGTTTGCCAAACATTTCACAATTTGTTTTCTTTTAATTTGAGTGCTTCATCTTGAAAAATGGAGAACATAAAGGAAGCAAAAGCAGAAAGGTTTCAAGATCACATTTTTCTAAATATAGATCTTTGTATTTTAATTCCAAGTAGCCTGTAATTTCAAAAATCCAATTTACTAAAATCCTATTAATACTCAGTTGAAATGAAAAGCTTATAGGGCAGAGGTTAATAAACTCTTTGTTTATTTCATGACTGATACATTTTAGTTGGTTTGACTGTTTAGAGCAGAAGAGACAAACAAAAAGACACTAAAATATTTGCACAGCTTCACAGAAAATAAAACAGCAATAAGACCGAAAAAATTCTTCTTGTTCCACATTAGTACTGCTGCATAAGCTGCTCAACCTTGCCTTTGCAGTTGGGAAAATGTACTTTCTAAATTAAAAAAATATGACTGAAATACTACAAAAGTTTTTTCTGATCTCTTGTTTTAAAGCAGAGTTAGAATTATGCATCATTCCTGGAAAAAATATTTGTCAGATCTTCTAAAAGCTTCCTGTGATGGAGACTGACAACCTTGCCAGTCCTCAATTAACCTCTAAGAGAAAATGTTTCTTCAAGTTTTTGGCTGACTATTTTTTTGCTGCAATTTAAGCCCATTAGTTCCTGCCCTATCACACAGTGAACAAACTGTTCCCTGCTTCTTGGTGATAGCCTTGTAAAAACTGTTATTATCTCCACTCTCAATTTTGTCTCATTTAGCCTGATCAGTTCCAGTTCTCTGAGTCTTTCTTCATAGGTCATGTTTTCTAGATCTCTGATCTATTTTTCCTCTCAGGGTTTTTTCAGACAGTTCATTTCTTTCTTTGAAATCTGATGCCCAAAAATGGTTGCAATATTCCAGCTAGAGCTTTTCCACTGCCAGAGTTGAAGGATTACTTCCTGCACTTTTCAGGCTGCTCTCCCATACATGTCACAGAATGGTGATTGCTTTTTTTTGCAGTAGCACAACTGTGACTCTCACTCAGCTTATGATCTGTTCTCTCTTCCAGACTGTCGCTTGGTGCTCCCCATTCTGAACAGCTGATTATTTCTGCTTGAGCCTAGTCCCTCCTGCTTTTCTGTACAGCATTTCAAACTTCTCTAAGCAGTGTTCCAGTTTCTGAAAGTTAGTTTAGGTTCTGGCAGTGCCTTCCTGTTGCACATTTGCAGACTTTGCTAATGTAGTTCCTGTTCTATTGTCTGAATTATAAATGAAAATACTGCATTCTATAATGGACCTCCAGTCAGCAGGTCATTCCAGTTGCTCAGAGACACTGAGCCACTCTCTGGTTCTGGTCATTCAAACAGTTTTTGCTCACTTTTTAGTACTTTAATCTGAAGCTTGTTTCCTAAATTTGCTTATAAAATTAATATGGGAAATGTTATCAAAAATCTTTTTGAAATCAAAATATATAAAAACCAGTTGTTTTTCTCTGTCATGAATCCTTTTACCCTCCTTACAAGGGAAATAGACTGACTTGTGATTTATTCTTGATGAATTTGTGTTGATTATTACTCATTTGCTTATCTTTCAGTGGTTTTTAAGTCTTTATTTGTTCCATTTTTTCAGTGCATTGAATTTGAACTGTCTATAATAAAAGACATATATCTGCTATCTGTCTGACATACGTATCTCTTTGAGAACTTCTCAGTGACAATGAGTAATAGATCTGAGGTCACTTCAGTCCCATCTTGGCTGTCCCAGGATAAAGTTTATAATACTCACCTGATCTGAAAATTTACATATTCTTTAAATGCTTCCTGGTTTGTTTCCCTATTTTAGACAAAGATTTTACTTTGCAACATGTCTTTGTCTTGGCCACATGCTCTCACATGATAATAAAAATGTGCAAAAATTGATTAAGCACTTCAGCTTTCCTAGTCTTTTGTCACAGAATCATAGAAACATTTAGACTGAAAAAGACTTTTTTAAGAGCAGCAATTCCAACCACTAACTCAAGTCCACCATTGAACCACTCCCCTCAGTGCCAAATCTACACGTCTGTCAGAGCTGTTACTTTTCTGCTAAGTTTGGACTCTCTCATTCCATAGCCATGACAGAACAGCCATACTGCAAAACTCCCAGTACTGCAGAAGTGCATCAGGCTCTTTCAGCTCTGCTCTTCCCAGCAACCTCCATCAGCAATAATGCTGCAATCCTACTTCCCACTTCTTTGGCGTGTTCCTTATGTTGCCAGCTCCAGTGTCTTGTTCAGTGTCCAGGCCTGTGGTCAGCAGAGCAGACACATCATGACCTTCAAAAGCCAGAAGATGTGGTGGTCTGGCTGCTTTATTGAGAACATGCTTTGGGAAGAGCAGTCATGGTCACAGCTGCAGCACCTGCTCTGCTACACTGGCCAGCAGGGGCTGAAAAGGCTTGGTCAGGTTCCTGAACTGCCTGTGTGTTTCACTGTCAATTCAGCCCCAAACTGCGGCATTTACAGTCGTCGTGGCAGTGCTGGCAGTCTCTCATCAGGTGATTGGGAAAAGAAGAGAGGGAACATGAAGTAGTTCAAAGTAAATAGAGAAAGTTCTATTTTTAAAATCGGTGATTTTAGGTACATGGAAACAAAGCATTATTTCCAGAATGTGATAGTAGGTTGCATTGTACTAACGTTACCCTCACACAAGAGTTTAATTCTCAGCTATTTAAATAAATGTCTTGGGAATGGAAGGGATAAGGTACATGGAAAGGAAATGAGAATGTTATCTCCACTTTACTGTGTAATTCTCATTTAAGAATGACTGGAGCTTTCTGAATAATGGCTATATCTCAGTATTTCATGTCAGTGGAAAATGCTGTGTGAAGAACAGTTACTGTAAATAAGAACTGAGAAACTGCTATTGGAAAATTATTATAAACATTAGCAAAGTGCTAATTTCAAAATTGAAACACAGATTTCATTTTGTAGTGTGACAATAATTCTAAAGTTCTCTTGAAAAAGTAACTAGAATAACTCTGATATCTTTTTTTTAAATCCCTTGCAGCTCCCAGACAGTTGTATAATGGATTACCATGAAAAGTACAAGCACAGAATGAATGAGCTTGAAGCATTTAATATGGTAAAAGTGATACGATAATTACTACTACCTTGCATATATGTGCTAGTCTAGAACAAAGCCCTGTTAAGTTTTATGTGGAAATGGACTGTCTTACACTGTGGTATGCAATCTCAAAAAACAAAGCAGTTCCCCCTTCCATACTTTGGAGTGTATCCTATTCCAGAACTGTATTAGGTGTAAGTAATGTAATAAAGTGAACACATGGAAGATTCTTTTTCAAGAGGGACTATTGCACTGGAAAATGAAATGTCAGTCTCCTTTTAAATCTAGATTGGTCTCCATGCAGTTATTTCATAAAAAACTCTTTTTATTAAAATTCATTATTTCTCTCTTTAAAATTGTTCTGCTACATTTAATATTATTTTCTTGTTGGACAATGTCTGAAAACCAACTAAATAACGTAGTTCCCCGACTTCGTGTCACTCTGTGTATTTTTGATCTTTAATATAATCTGTTTTGAAGATCTCCATCCCATAGGGAAAATTAGCAAGGTGGCATTTGTACAACAGAACCCCTAAAAAATGATTGACCTTCCTGGAATTGTTCTGAGGCAATGTAGCCATTTGGAAGTGTATTGCCTGTCTTTCCCAAAGGGATTATAGCATCTACTCTTTCTTTCAGTTGAAGGTTGTTCTGGCTCCTTGCATAGAAGTTTTGATACTTCTGGATCGTCTTTGCTACCTCAAGGAGCAGGTATTTTTGCATTCTCTTTTATGATACCTAAAGGCTACATCACTGAAATGAGGCTATTTCGGTCAATTTATTACTGTGCAGTAATAAATTGAATAAAATAAAAAGTCTCTGTTGCAGAATTATTATTCTCATCATGTTTGCAAAAGTATAAGCATTCATTCCATTTAGTATAAACATATGCACAGCAGATGTTTTTATTTTCAACAAAGCAGCAAAAGTAAAGTTTATGCTCTTTTAATTGTATGGTAATTACTAGTCAATAGATAGTAAAAAATAAATTAATCAAAGATGCAGCAAATCTCATTTTGTACAACATAATGAGATATTTAATATTTAAAAAAATTTTTGGAAATGCTAAACAAATATTGTGCTGTTAATACTTGAACCTCCAATTAATGTGCTTTGGAGCATATAATTCAAAAAAGTTTGAACTAGATCCAAAATGTTTATGACTTTCTTTTACTGTTTCTTAATTAAGATCAATAACGAGAGACGGTGCAGTTTTTCTAACTGTATGGGCCAGCTGAGGTACATTTGACTAACCTACAGCCTGGATATATTTTACAGGTTTAGATCTGGGATATAATAAGCAAATGCTACTACATTTACTCCATGATGACTTCTTTCATTATTATACTGTTTGTTCTAACACTAATTTTGAGCTTGGCCTGGTTAATTTGAAAGCAGTGGTAACACTTTTTCTGCACTAATGAACATTTTTCACACAAATAATAATTTCCTAGGAGGAGATGGTAGCATCTTCCAGCTTCTGCTCTGGGCCATGGTCAAAATAAAGTTCTAAAACCAAGTTTAAACTCATCCATATGACTAGCTGTGTTTTTCCACTATAAACCTTTCATTTTAACAGCTCCATTTTATCATAAGTGAAAACTCACTTTATTCTCTGTCATGGTGCACTTGGAACAACTGAATTGTAGTAAATGTATTTCTTTGTTCTAACTGGTATTTTTTACTTTCAGGCAACTTGAAATAGTTAAATAATGATGTATTTTCCTAAATACTAACCAGTTAAAAATTGCATAGAAATCTGTATGATTTCCAAGATGGGAGATCAAACTTGCTGTATGTAGCACTAATTCACCTTTTCTAAATGTAATATATGCATGGATTTATTCTTGTACTCATTGATTCACAAAATGCGTTTGGGAGGAAAAATAAAAATTATAAAAGCCAAATGCAGCATGATGACCAGATCCAGCCTGCCTGATTCATTTGAAAAGTCAGTTAATTAGCTTCAGTAGTAGAATGTGCAACATAAAGCAAGTATGACATGATCCTGAATTTCTTTGCTCTAGTTCAACTAAAAAGCAAAGCTTTATTGATGAAGTAGGTAGGAAGCTATCACTTGATAGCACCAGAAATAATTAAATGACTTTAAAATACATCCTGTTAGGGGTGTCCTTTTTTTCACAACTTTCCCCCAATTTTCTTATTAGATAAGTGCTTTTTCCTGCTTTGCATTAGGATAATTCTATTTATTTTCAATTTCATATTTCAAAATGCAGACCTATTACCGTATTTTAGCTTATAAGTCAAACACATTTTTATGCACTTCAATCATATATCATTTTCAGGAAAACATTGCCTGGTCTGGACTTGTGAAGTTATTTGATCCTGTGAAGTCCCCCAGATGCTATGCAGTTATTGCTCTGAAGAACCAGTCATGTTCTTAAGTGGAAGCAAATTGCCTAGAGGTTGGAAATTCTGAACTGATAGTGCCATGTCCTCCCTTTTCTTCTGTTATTTTTAATTGATTCCTGGAGTGCAATGTTTGCTTTTCAGATGCAAAAGAAAAAAGTGCAACGCCTCTTTCAGTCTTCAGAAATAACTATCTCCTTTATAAATATGATTGCTTCCTTATGTCAGTTATTAATGTTGAACATCTGACTTTATTATAAATGTTATGCACCATACTATGTGGTTATTGCTTAAAATAACATTTATGTTTCTTCTTTTTAAGGTATTATGCTTGTGTATCCTTTCTCTTGATCCTTCTAATCTCAAGATAACCTCAATTTTTACCAGTGGCTCGTATCAAGAGTCTCAGACTAGGCTCACTTTTTTCTTTTCTGTATTCTGATGGTGCAGAGTATAAACAGAAAAATAACCTGCACTATAAGCAAGAGGCTCATAGATTGAATAGGATCTTTGTACTACCTCTTCTTCAGGTCATCAGGACCAGCTTATTTATAGAGCAGCATAGAAGAGCCTAAGTAGCGATTACCTGCAAAAGACAGTTTTGTATCAACCCCTTCTTCCTTCAGGCATTTTCCTGGCATGCACTCATTTGCCTGTCACTCTGAAATAAAAATATGTGTGCTCTAATCCAGTGGGAGATTTCCCAGTGCTTAAGAATCAGCTGCCCTGCTGGGGTTCACTCTGTAATCCTTGGGTTGTATTGGAAAGCTATTATCTGACTCAAATCTGTTGGGTATAAATACTTGGGTACCCAAATGAATTGTAACTTCCTAGGCAGTTTCTTGTTAGCTGTGCTGCATTCATGAGTGGGAAATTTATTTGTTGATGCATTTATATCAATGGGTTGCCTAATTAAACTTGCAAATTTTCCATCAATTAAAAAAAGAGAAAAGTTTATTTTCTAAGTCCTAGTGCTTTTATTAGAATTTTCCAGCATATGTAAAATATAATTAACTACTAGTGCGCAGAAAAAAAGGACAACAAATAAATAATAAAATACAGCCTTAACGAAGAAGAAAAAAGGGAGAAAGAAGAAAAGAGTAGAATACACATGGAAGATGAGAATAACGAAAAATAATTTTATATTAACTGTATAATGACAGTAATTAGATTGAAACTGAGATGTGACTAGGAATGGATCTTACTCTTGCACTTTGCAAAATATAATGAGAGCTTGTGAACATGGCCATTCAAGTAAAGAGAAGTAAGGTATTTTTCTAACAAGTCACATCTTTCTTGATGTATTCACTTGGAAGAAATATTTTGGTTTTGTGTCTGTCTAAAATCACTGCTGTCTGTTTTAGAACTCCAGTTCTTATTAATTCCATGGTTCCAGTAAAAGCTTCTGATATTTGTTTGGTCTGACTATATTCAATCCTTAGAGCTGTTGAACATCTTCAGTGCCCAAGGAAATTAACAGAAGTTGCAGGTCTGGAACAGTAGAGCTAAGAGAAAAATTAGGTCTTCCATATATGGCACTTTTTGTTATACAGAGAGTACTGAGGAAACTAGCAAGCTGCTGATTTTTTTTTTTTTTTCCAGGAGAGGAATCAAAAGAAGGAAAAATCCTTTCCTAACCTCTAAGCATCTGGAAGGAGAAAACCAATAATATCTGATATAAAAAGGCAATCTAAAGTACATGATGTTAAAAAGAAAAAAGGTGAACAAAACCCCTAGAAAAATAGGTTTTATTATATTATGTTCTGCTAAGACTAATTGTTACTGAAGTGTTACAGTGTTGTCATCTCTATCTTATGTGCTGTCAAAAAAATGTACTTGGGGAAGAAATTGCCTTTTTTTTTCTGTTATGAATCGGTTCTTCTACTTTTTCAGACCAAATTCTAAAAACTGGGCATATATGATGTTTAAACAAAGAAAGCACAGTTTCCCAGTGAAAACAAGGGCTTAAAAGTACCTTTTTATCGTCCAAAAATACTCATTTGAGCGAGCCCCATCTGGTTTAATCTGAACACAGTCAGAATTGCAAAGGGTGTACAGACTAGTGTTAATATTATGTGATATGTCTGTAATGCTAGATAAATTCAAAGTTAAATTTTTATTACCATCTTAAGAGAACATCTGCAACAGTTTAGAAAAACAAGCACATCTCTAGGATTAGCACAAGTGCTTGTCTACTGTTTTAAAAAGGTCTGAATAAATTTGCATTCCCTCCCCCAGCAAATTCTCAGGCTCTTTTCAGCACTTTTCATGCACTTTGTAGTCTATGCAGGCAAAAACAGAGGCAATGTGCTTCTTAGAATAATAACTATCAAGAGGTTTATATGATGACGTTGGATTCAAGCAAAGTCAGTTGCTGTCTGCTCTCGAAGCTGTTTCAAAGCTTTGGGTGCCTGAATACCTATGAGTTATTGTTTACACGATAGAAAAATCCCTGACAGAAATCAAGATGAATAAAACCACTTTTCCTCATGGTTATTGCCAGAAGTTCTCCCATAAAGTAAACTGTATCCTAAATATGATTAAGTCCTTCGATAGGAAAGAATCTCCGTTTTCTTTCAGTGTGACAGACCGTTATCTATCTTGCTGTGCTCCCTAAGGAACAGAGGATATACCTAGTTTCCATCAAGTGTTTGCCTGATTCTGTTTGTGGCACATCTATGCATTCTATAACAGATTCAGAGTGTTTTATTTCTCTTTCTTAGGGTTGAAACCTGTTCTTAGATAGAGGAATAGGAGTATATGCAGGGTATGTATGCAACGTTAATATTCAAGAGATCAGCGTAGCCCTAAAATCTCCAAGCCTACTTTTGTGACAAACTTTAATTCTGCAGGTCAGGTGGGGTTCCTTAGGAGTTTGTATTGCAGCTGGTGCTGTTTAACTTCCGTGATGGGGACATGGGCAGTGGGATCGAGTGCATCTCAGCAAGTTTGCAGGTGACACCAAGCTGTGTGGTGTGGTCAGTGTGCTGGAGGGAAGGGATGCCGTGCCGAGGGATCTTGACAGGCTTGAGAGATGGGCCCATAAGAACCTCATGAAGTTCGACAGGGCCAAGAGGAAGGTACTGTACCTGGTTTGGGGCAATCCCAACCACAAACACAAGCTGGGCAGGGAATGGATTGAGATGAGCCCTGGGGAGAAGGACAAGGGGAAATGGTGTCAAGCTGAAGGAGGGTAGGTTTAGATTAGATGCCTGGTAAAAATGGTGAGGCACTGGAACAAGTTGCCAGAGAGGTTATGGACTCCTCATCCCAGGGAGTGTTCAAGCCCAAGTTGGATAGGGCTCTAAGACCTGGTCTAGTAGAGGGTGTCCCAGCCCGTGGCAGGGGGATTGGAACTAGATGTTCTTCAAGGTCCCTTCCAACCCACACCATTCTGTTATTCTGTGATTCTAGGTCTGATTCCTGACCTGTAACATCACGCCACAAAAAATTTTGTGATTTTTTGCTGTTTTAGTTTTGGGGATTTTAGTTTCAAGGGGTTTTTTTCTGATTAAATATTAGGTATATTTTATGGTAATTTATCTTCTTCATTAACATTATTCATTATTGTTAAAGTGCTTAATATCTTCTCAGAGTTAACATGCTTTTGCTATTTCTTGATGGACTTAAAATCTTGAGACTCTCTATCCTGTGATGGCATAAAATCTGCACAGGGGAAGCATGCTAAATGTATTTGGCTTTGTGACAGCAATATGTCTTTTAAATGACTGGAGTCCTTATTGGCTTATATTTACTTTTTTTCCTAAAGACTGTCCTAAGGGTGTCATTATATTGGCAGATATCACTGGTACTGAGGGCAAATGATAAAATAGGACCAGCACCAAGAAAGTCCTCCCTGCTTCTGTGTGAACTAACCAACTTAATGTGGCACTTCAGACTTTGCTTTCCCAGGGAAGTAACTGAATACCAATCATTGTTAGCATCTTTAAATCTCTTTATCCCATGCATCTTAGCATTCTCACTGATATCTGTTCTCCTTCTTCCTGATCTATAGTCTAGTGCAGTGAAAAGAGGGAAATTCTTGCTAGGCTGTGGGCCATGAAGAATTTTCAGTATTTGTAAGCAAATCAGAACTGAGATATAGTTGTACAGACACTTAAACCAGCCATCTAACCCCTAGAACTGTGACTTTAGCTCCCTAAGTTTCTGAAGTCCATCCAAATTTGGAGTTCCAAAATCCTCCCAGATGGGAGTATGTCTTAATTCTCTGGGAATCCAACTGCAGTTCTCTCCCTATCTGAAATAACCAACTCAGATTTGTGGGTCTATATTCTGTATCTCCAGGCAACTGCTGAATAAGTTGGTTTCTTTGAATTTACTTATCCTTGCTTGTTATCTCTCCCAATATTGTATTTCAGTGTACTTTGAGATAGAGTAAAATCCTTCTGAGATTTAGGATGCCTCAGAGAAGCTACACCACAGTTATGCTTCTTGTTGCTTTCTCCCTTAAATTAATTCCTGATGATCTGAAAGATTAGTAAGCACCAAACATCCGGAGAGGCATAGGATATTAAATATTACTGTGCACAATATCTTCTCCTTACAAGTCTTTCTCGATTCAAGAGCTCTGAAGCATTTTCTTCACAGGAATTCCAGAGCACATTATCATTAAACTCAGACATCTGAGGAACCCACCAACATAATGAAGATCGGCCTCAAACTGTTAAAACATGCACCAATCTTCCCAGAATAAACCTACATTCTCTTCAAGGCTGTCTGCAATGTCTGTATCAAACTGGAAACAAACAGACAATTGTCTCACATTCACAGTGATGCTGTTCATGAAGTGAGCAAGAGAATGACATTCCACTCTCTGCTTTATGCTAAAAGGCAACAGAACCCTTAGAATGGGTATGCCAAACATTCAAATATTTCTCCTGATACCATTACTGAAATCCTTTGAACAGATTTTTTCAGTCAGTTCAGTCTGTTACTTACTTCAGTTGCTACAGACTATGATCAACAGCTCTACAAAGCTCTGGTGGTTTATGTTCCACAGGTGGACCTTTCTCACAATACACTTGTCCAAACAGTAAATTACTTCAACTACTTGCTAGGAGTGCCAGCTACTCCTAGGTTTATTTCTGGATTTTATAGTAAATTTGTTTTATCCAAGTGGAATCCTGTTATATGCCATAATTTTCTCAGAAATGTTCATTTGAAGTACACTAGAAAATAGTTTCTAGATTACCAATTAAATGTAAAAGAAATTGAAATTGTACTGTGTAACTGTGTTCTTGGGTAGGAAAGCATACTATATACTATATGTCAGGTTACATCATGAGGTGCACTCTTGTCCAGAATTTGATAATTCACAAATACAAAACACATAGACAGGATTACATGGAGAAAATATGTCAGAGATTTGCAGTTACCATAAAGTGTACTGCTGTCCTTTATAAACCATAGGAAGAAATGTAATTATGTTATTTAACTGGAATACAGGAAAACTGGAACTTTCAGTAAGTAAACAGGAGAGTCACATTTTAAATTTACCTTATAATTTAGGAACTCACTGCAAAAGTGACAACTTTTTGGGGAGCAACCATCTGATATACTCTTCACCCCAGGAAATCAAGCTGTTTCCTACACATTTATTTTGTACCACTTCTGTAATCCAAGTCTATGCTTGTTTTGTTTGGGGTTTTGTTGGTTTTTGGGTTTTTTTGTTTGGTTGGTTGGTTTTGGGTTTTTTTTTGTGTGGGGGATTTTTTGTGTGTGTGTGTGTAATAGCTGATTATTAAATTATCTTTTTTCAGTTTTTTTGCAATTATAGTCACAGTGGTTATGTGTAATAAGCAAGGACTTTTTATTTCTTCTTGTAACTACCACATGCTAACAAGATACAATTATTTCGTATCTTTAAGATTAACAAAGACTGTCCAAAAGCAGAATATCACTTCTGAATTTCACTTGTTTATCTGTGGATTAAAAAAAATCTGCATGTGAAACCTGTAAAACTTAAGTTTTCATTACAAAATTCTCAGATTTATACAAGTCTCTTTCTTTTTGCATCTTGACCAGTATGAACTTACTGATGTAGATAAAGATGTTGTCAGGGTAGCTGGTATGGGGTTTCACATGGAATTTATCAGGAAAATCAAGATGCACTAAATCTACTGAGCCAACAAATCAGATTGTTAGACTGAAGCTGAGATGGCCTTAACACGCTGTCAACTCTTTCATGACTCAGTGATGAAAAGAGCAAAGCTGTCTGCTTACTGAATAACTCGGTAGTGTCTGGCACTGAAGGAGAAAATTCCAATACAGAAAGGAACAGTGATCACCTCTCTCGATTACACAAACCTTCAGAAACAATAATTAAAATGTACAGTTGTAAATCTATGCTGTTTATTACGCCTCCTATTATTAGAGTAATGAATAAAGACTGACAGCAGAAGCAACCATGCTGTTTCTCAACTATAAATCCTAAATTCACTTGTTAGTCTTAGAAAGGCCAAAGTCATCAAGAGGACACACAGATGTTAAAAACTGCAAAAAGAGTTGTACATTGCTTGAATAAATGTGCCATTAGCAAATGGCACACACTATAAGCTTTTTATACTCTGAGGCATGGGCATCAATTCAAAGAACACAACACACAAAATACTCAAGGAGGAGCATATAAAACAAGTTTTTATCAATTTTAAGCTCCCCAGTGTTTATTGAGAGACTATTATTAGCTAATACAAAAATGCTTTCATTTCACAGAAATTTTAGTTTTGAGAATATGAGTAATGGTAGAGAGTCACATAGTAAAAATGCCTATCATTAAGATTACACCTAGACAAATTCTCGAGATAAGAAAAAAATGTGTGTCCAACAATGTAGTGAAGACCTGCATTGTCTTTTGAGTCACTGGCTGATTTTTGTTGATTTCCAAGGGAGCAGGCTTTGATACAAAAGCATCTGCTGAAGACAGTGTGGATGATCAAATACCTTTTGTAGGAGGGCAGTTCTAAATTTACATTTCTGAAGGTTAAGAGATCGTGTACGCTTCCTTTATTCATGCATATTGAATTTGAACAGTATAGAAATGATTGTGAATGCTGGTTCATCATAAATCTTCCTGATGTATAAGAGAAGGTTTAAATGGCTTTTTGGGGTTGTTTTTTTCTTTTTTATTTTTTTTTCTTTTTTTTTTTTAATTTCAGATATGTTTGTTGAATGCATCCAAACTCTCAGGATTTTCTCTTCTCCTCTCATTAGTCCTTAACAATGAGGGTACTGACTACAGTAACAGAGTTAAATGGCACTTTTTGTTCCTAAGAACAACTGAAGTGTCACAGCCTCTATTTGGACTGAATCCAATGTTATAATTCTCCTGAACACCATTATAACTGATTCTATGAATGGAAAGTAAGATTTAGCCTTAATTCTTAAAAAGAGCAACACTTGTCACAGTACTTTAATAGAATATTTTCATAGCAAGATTGCAGTTTGTATTCACTTTTCATTTTCCCCTGTATTTGCTTTCCTTTCTCCTATATAGAAATTTTATAAAATATTGTAAAACAAAAAATTGAATTTATCTGTGGGGTATGTTTCACCAGTTAGCCAATTCTACCAGCGCTTTGTAGGCATCACATCCGTTATTCATGAACCATGTGTTAAAGAAAGGAATGTTAATTAATAACTCTTTCTGCACAGCCCATGAATTCAATAGAACATATAAACATTGATGGTCAACAAAAATTATGATTTATTTTTATAATTCCATTTAGGATGTATTTTAAGAATGGATTTCCAGAGAAAACATTTTTAAAGGTGATTTTATAAAAATATTTTACAGCAAGACTTGAAAATTATATAACTGGAGGTAGAATCTCAGTGGAGAATTAAAATATTATTTCATGTTGTCTGTAGGGATAATTTAATACAAATACTGGTTGTTATTGTTTAGCAACAACAAATTAATAAAGTGTAAAAGGTATCACAATTATTCATTCACTTCTAGTTTATTGAAATATTTCACCCTCATATGTTGCTAGTTTACTTGTCTTTAGCAAACTGCACCTAAGATTTTGGAAGAGCAAATCTGGGAACATTCATGTTTTTATGCATTGGTGTTTTACAGTTCTGTTGAATGAAACAGAAGTGTATAATATGGTAAGCAATGTTGTGTGTCTCTATTAAAAAAGCTGCTGAAACAAATCTGAATACATGCAAGAGAGGATTACAGTTCGCAGTAAGCATTTAGTTTCTTTATCAGTTTGTCATCAGAAGTTAATGTCAGCTTAATTCACTGCTTTTTAGTCTGTTGAGGTTTGCGACCAGCTTCACATTTTGATTCTCCATCTCAGGAAAGGAAAGATAGATTCACTTTACACCAGGTAAAACAGCTGTACTATTACCTTGTGTTGTTCCAGAGGCCACATAAACCTGGGATTATGTTAGTCTGGGATTCCCCCAAATTAATTCTATGCTCTGCAGCATCACCAGACTGTGGTGCAGTGCTGCCCTGATATGGTTCTACTCCTGTATAACCCAGGGGAGGAGCAATGTGTATGCTCTGAGCATTACCTGGGTGTTTGAGACAGGATAACATGGAAGAAGGAAAAAGTTTTAACTCCTGTTCTCCCACCCACTGCTTGTGTTACGCCTTCAAGTGCTTTGGGCCAAGTTTTCTCTTACTGCCTAAGGCAGTGAACAGCTCACACAGTTCCTGAGGGTCAAGCACTGCTCCTGTATATCTCTTCCATGTAATTGGTGTCTAGGATGTGCTGGCACCAAAGGCTGGCTAATTCCCTTTGTGGAAGTAAGCCTGATTTGTACCTGTTAGCCTTATCAATGCAATGGTGTGGTCAGTTAGAGAACTGTTTTCTGCAAGAAACTGGTGCAGGATTTACTTTCTGTTCTAGAAGTGATGCTGTGCCTTGCAGCATGGTGGGGGCACACTGTTCCAGCATTTTTTACTGAACTAGAGTTCTTCCCTTGAACAGTGAAATCACAGGCTTGCCACTGAACATTGCAATACATCTTATCATTCCCATGTTGTCTAGAGGACATTATTAAAAAGAAACAAAACAAAACCAGTTTTGTGTTCCGACAGGTGAGTATTTTTATGTGTGATAAATCATAAATATCCCACTTTGTTGGCAGAAGAGCGCATACACTACATGCATTATCACCACATTTGCATTCTGACAACTCCCTTAACAACAAAACGCTCTTCAAAGTGCTTTTCAAACACTGACCTTCACTCTTGAAACATCTCCCCAGGGCAACTATCTTTTGGATTATAAATGTAGTTTTTATCTCTAATTTCCATGGACTTTTCACCTGTTCTTCTTCTGTTTTTTTCTTCAGTTGAGGAATAATGGAGTTCTAGAGAGAAGTACCATTTTCCAGTTGAAGTAAAAGTTTGTAACATGTATTTTGGAATAATTAAATAAGATTTCATACAGATAAGGAATCTGAATTTTGTTTTGTAGATGCCAAAAAGGTCTGTTCCCATTGCAAAGTTTTAAACTTAGAAAGTCTAATGTCAATATACACAGTCAATATATGCAGTTTGTATGGCTTTCAAAACCAGTGATGTGCTGAGCAGCATGAATTCCAGTGCTCTGCTTTCCCAAAAACCTAAGCACATTATTCTAGATAGGCAGTTTTATGTAACAAAAAATCCCTAATATTTGTTACGAAAGACAGCTACAGACATGTTAATATTTTAAAGTTTTTTTAAATTTTTTTTTGTGTCTAATCAATGTATCTTCTGTTGAAAGTGACCTTAGAAGTGTTTACACTCAACTTCTGAAAAATCGTGTATTTGTTTGTTGGCTTAAAATGCCAGTTTCTTTTTACCTCTACAATTTATTGCTAAGTTGCCCTAAAAAGCAGACAGGTAATAGATTACTTCCCATACAAAACAAGGATGCTTCAGTAAACTGTATCAGAGGAATACTACAAACCATTCTCATTTTTTGAACTGAATGTCAGCTTTCTGTGTAAAAAGAATATTTTTCATCGAGTGTCTATTTCCTGCATAGAAGAACAGGAAGACACTTCCAACAGACTGATTGATTAATTTAATTTTCCACTTGGTTTATATGAATTCTGATCCTAAGTGTAAACTGCATTATCTACTTATATCTAATTTAAACCCTATTTGAAGAGCTAAAAAGGAGCCTGCAAGATTCCTACCTGATTCTGTCTCATTGTTCGCTGTGATTCTTCCTTGATGTGAATTGTACAAACAGATCCTATTTATCTCTCATGCTTGTTGTCTTGAAAGATACATTCATTTCTTCAGGGAATAACTTGGCCTGCAGATGGTTCACAAATGGTATGCAATGATTATTTTCAACTGCTTTGTTTTCTGACTGGATAATTTTTGCAGTAAAGCAAGATCTGTTTGTGCAGACATTGGTTCATCTCCTTATCCTCACTACTTTAATCCAGTCTAGGTCATGAGGCACTGCATTTTAGTACAAATAAGTGGGAGATATGATCCAGGATCATAAACTAGCAACAGTGACAGATTAAATGTGGATGAATTATAGTGTATGAATTATGAACTATATTTCCTGCTACTATAAGAGCATCTGATCAAAATTAGCAGTTGTAACTACTCACTTAATGAAGAGCATTTACAAAAGTATTCATGGAACATGCACAACAAATAGGCACAAACAAAGCCAAAGAAATATATTTTTTAAAATAAATTAGGTAAAGAAAGTAAACATTTCTGAAACATATTTACCCCAGACTTTTCTGCAAGATTAATATGGTATGTGTAATATACACATTTAGTATTTATGTTTGTATCATGTTCAAATTAAGTATGCTGTGAACCAGTACCAGAGAATCTAGGAAGGAAATTCAGACATTTGATGCCAGAAAGAACATTGCATGGTAGGCAGACTGAACATTGAAAGAAAGTGCAGAAAAATAGCCAAATATGTAGTGAATCAGACATACCACAGGATGTTTTGGAAACACAGCAACAGCAACAATGGAAACTTTTTAGACTTTGTTTAGCTAAAACAGAAAACAAAAGCAAGACTGATTGAATTAATTAATGAAAAAAAATATGTTGACCATTTGGAACACAGCAAATGTAAACCAAAATAATTGAACAGAATATAAATTAGAGTTGTTTCCAGTTAGTGTATCTATTTTTATACATTGTATGCTCAACAGACACAAAATTTTATAAATAATTATCTCTAATGGGAATACTCAAAGCCAACTTGGTGAGCATTAAAGATGTGGGGCTACATGTGTGACTCCAGTATGCTTGAATATAACTATTTGATTTAGAAAAATTATCATGTATGTACTGTCATAAATACACCCCTAGCAGCATTGTGCTTTGAATGGCACAGAGTGATGAATTTCTGTAATTGATTTTACTGTGTCTAGATTTGTGTTTCGCAGTTTTTACAAATACCTCAGGATTTGATGAAAGCTGCAAATTAGACAAAGCCATTATAATGTTTCCATTAAGTTTTATCTTGTTTCTCTATTTTCATTTTCAAGTTTTTTCAGTTCTGGACAAGCAAGTCATCCTACCTTTTCGTATTGTTTTAGTAAATATTCTCACTGCTGTCTATTGGATATGAGATGAGGTAATTACTGCCATGAAAGGAACGTCTTCCCAATTTCAATCTGTTATGTCAATCATTAATACAAATCTAAACATTACATGGTAACCCCAGGAGCTTTTAAATTCCCATTTCCCATCCCCTTATGCAAGCTGTAGTGCTCAGGGAGGAAGCAGTGCTGAAAATCCTTGTTGGCTTTTCTTAGAATGTATTTTCTGCCTTTTTTTCCTTATCACGCCTGTGACAAATCCAGTGTCTGAGCATGCTTTTTTTGCATTTATTTGGCATGAGTGAGTCTTTTTGCATTGTTCTCCTGCACTAACAGTGTGAAATACTTAAGGAGGAGCAGTTGCTGTTCAGATCCGAACAAAGACTGCTTTATGCTATCTATCAGGCATTCAGAAGCCAGTATTATTAATGGTGAGAGCAAAAAGTGTTATTTATTTATTTATTTGTGTGTTTACGTTAATGCATTTCCTGCCTTCTTAACTTCATGGTTCACCTCCAACAATGTTTGAGTGGGATAATACTTGTTAAATTGAAGAGATCCTTTGTAGCCACTTGACTCCAAGCACTTCAAGGAATGATGCCAAATGTGATTTCTTAGGGCTCTACCTTAATGCAAAAAACACTGGCAAGAGGAAGAAAGGGTTAGAGCAACTTCTATATAACAGTAAAGCCACCTTTACTTTCTGAAGATAATATATGAAGTGTTGCATGTTAGCAAGTTGTAGACAAAGACATTTGTGGCAATATTTTACAACTACTTTTACCAAAGATGTATGAAGGATACAAGATTTGACCAGTTACAAAGATTTCTATTACTTTTTGGGGAAACAGAGATAAGTGGTTAAATTCCTCAGATCATATCCTTCCTCCAGTTATGCAGCTACTGAAAGGAGATTTTTGAACCTTATGATATTAATCATGCGTAGTTCTTCTATATTACTAGTAGTTCTGTGCATGCTCTTCATCAAGAATTTATTAGTTTTCTTGAAATATTTTTAGATTTTTCCTTTGTTAGTATGACAGTTAATCACCAGCCAAATAATCAGCATTCCTACCTGTATTCCTCCTAGTCCAGGATTTCTTGTATAGCCGATGAAAAAGTGAATTGATGGAACAGATGTCTGTGTGACATAATGTCTTGGGTTATGGAAGAAAAAAAAAAAGTGTATTCTATTTTCATCTGCTGAAAGCAGTTGGGGAAATGTTTTGTCTTTATTTCTTGTTACTCTGGGGGGAGGGGGCGGATGCCTTTCTGATAATGGTTCAGATGTTAAAACCGGGTGGGGCACTGTTTCTTATCTCTTTCACCACCCATCCTCCCTCCAGGGGGATATTTTCTGCTAATGGGCCATTAAGGCTCACCAATGACATGACACATTTACATTATCCCATGGTGAGATGCTCCACACAGTGCTGGGGGCTGCAGGGTCCCTACCTAGATAAAAACTGAGACTCAGA
>VYXD01012630.1:74747-112534 GCA_013397195.1 Hylia prasina
AAAGTCCAGCTTTCCCTAGCGGATACCTGTCTTCTAAACCAAGACACCTACGTAATCAAAACTTCCTCTACTCAGTGAAAAATATAAGGAATTTTCCTGATCTTTGTACCATTTTTATGGCATGTAGCAAGGACACCGGTACATTTTCTATTACAAACAAGTATCAACAATCCAGACTAGTTCTCATACATTTTTCTCCCAGGAAGTTAAATTAAAGATTTATTATTATTATTATTAGTAAAAGTGTTCCTTTTTTTGTCGCAGTAAGCAGGGAAAAAAAATGAGAAAATCAACCAAATTGCACAATATCTTTTTCACCATATAAACCAGATTTGGTTCATGTATGGTTTTGGGTTCCATAAGCCCCTTTGACTTACTTACTCCAGTTCAAAGCATTGTCTACACTGTAGATTCCCAAATATGGAAGTGCTTGACTGAGGCTTATTGTACAAACTCAGTATGGATTGTTTTCTCCTCAAAAAAACTTAGGTTATGTTATACCACAGTAATTGCAGAATGATGACAATGTCACCTTGCCAGGCTTCTGGCAATTTTCCAGTCTTCTAAGCTTGCAGACCTCGGAAATCCATTTAGCTCCCCACAGAATACAAATTTTAGTATTTGCACATGGATTTAGCTCACAAGTGAATGTTTCCTGTTCAGAATTCTTTTTCCTTCAGACACAGGCAGAATACCTGTGAAGGTTCAGAGAAAATCTGCAGAGCTCTCTTCTGAGAGTAAGGGAGATGCTATAGGGCCACGTAACAAGGGATGGAAAAAATTATTTTTGTACTGATGTGTGGTGTAACTCACTGACTGTCACAGATAATGTTTTTCTCTGCTACCACCCTAGGCCTCCTATGTCTCTATGTATGACCGGCTCCAAAGGCACAGGGTTCCAAATCTCCCATCCCATCTTTTGTAAGGTTATCTTCCCGCCCTGTTCACTGTAATTCACAGCATACAGCCTTTCAATGCACACAGTGATGAGCACAAAGCTGGCAGGAGGATGAGCATTAATATGGGATGAATGCTCACTTCAGCCTTTCCAGTGCAGCATTGTGTCTGTATCCTGCCCGCCACTTCACATCCACTCATCTGCATCCTCATCTCACTGAGTCCATTGCTTATGCATCCAAGGGCACTCAGGCTTCACTGCATTGGGATGTTTTTATGTAAAAATGATGACACAGGAGATGTTCAGTTGGCACAGAGCCAACTCAGCTCTGGCAAAGCTTGCTATCCAATCTAATTCATAGGTGACCTCTACTCACTAGAATCAGAAGGGCTACATGATCCCTAGAGAGCCCTTCCAGAGCCATCTTTATGTCTTTATCCCAGTGTATCATCTTCCATGTTTTACTTTCCTTATCAAAGCTAGAAATAGCAATTTACACAATGTCAGGTTTCAAATCTTCCGAATCCTCTAATCAACCGCTGAAGCCTTCTGTGAATTAATGAAATAAGGTTAGTGTTGGCACTCATAGCAACATAAACAATATGTTCATAGGTGCTTCTTCCTAGCTTTGACCCTAGGAGTATTAAAATACATTTCCATGCCTAATTTGCAAATGAGAGAATGAAGACAAATATAATAAACTGTGTTCTGCAGAAGAGACAAAGTGGAAATAGATGCTGTCCTTCTACATGTCAGCTTGCTCACTTTTAGGATAATTACATTCACCTTTTCATGACTGGGCTTCTAAAGTAAAGTATTCTTTGGTTAACCTGCAACTTTCTCCTTGTCTTCCTGTCTATTTTAGTGACTTTATAGACTAAAAGTACAATATAAGTTAAAAGCATATCTCACAGGAATTAAAAAAATCAGTAGTATTGAAGAGCACTTTAATACTTGAATTTGAAAATCAATTAAATATATACTGACATTCAGCAAATGTATATTTAAATTTGTATTCAGACCCAAAGCTATTGTGATGATGCAATTCTGGACTCTGAAATATGTAGGCAGGGAAAAAATTTACAGACTAATGGCAAACTTATTAGAAAATTAAAAAAGAAAATGGAAGTTCATATTAAATATCAAGAAGTCCTATATAATTTTGTATCAAGAAAAATACACCTTTACACATCTTCAGCTTTGACTGAGGTTCCTTTGTGTAAGTTGCTAAACTAGCGGGGAGCTACAGATTTCACAAACCCTTCAAAACCTGCCGGGAATGCATTGTGCTCTGCTGAGGCTCACTTTCTGCATGTGCTGCCAGCTTACAACTCAGGCACTGAGGTCATGCTGTGACTGCACACTGCAGTCAGGTTTAGAGTCTATAGAGCAAGATAAAGAATCACACAGTCTAAAGGCAGCATTAACACCCTGTTGAGTGCTCTTAATTTTATGAAACAGTGTTTGTATGACTACATCTGATCTCGATCAAGAATATATTACCGACAATGTTAGTGACTCGAACATTACAACCTAAAGCAGACATTTGTCAAGCACTTTGATATTTATGCTTCCTAATGGATGCAGGATGCCAGAAAGGAAACTCACAAACACCAGGACAGATAGAAAAGGAACATTGTGAAACTCCCAGAAGTGGAGGAATGCTCTGCTTCATGTTACATGAAATGGGAGAGAAGTGTTCTTAATCACAGAATGAACAGAGATGATACAAGATTTTCTGACTTATAGAGGGTTGAAATACCTCAAATTTTGGGGGCCAAGTTGCTGTATAGCAAATCACACTGGAAATCTGAAACAGGATATACGAATTAATAGGGGACCCAGTTTCAAATCTTCAAAAATTTACTTGGATTTTTACCTTGAAGAACTGAAGGCAATTTTGACCCAGAAGGTGCAAAAGAAGATTGACTACTGCAATAAGGAAGAAATAAAGTGTGGGGAGATGAAAATCAGCCTACGTGGAAGAGTTCTATGCATTGCAATAAACAACACAATTCCTGGCCTTCACAAGAGAAGTAAGTAATTACACCACATTGTAAGAGTTTACTGGTGCCAGGAGAGAATGAAGAAACAGGAATTTTTGGATGTCATTGCATCAGAAGATGAATTAACCACTAGTCCAAAACAAATGAAACGTTTATCCTTTTTAAGTTGAACACAGGTGCTCAAGCCTGTGTGCGGCCAGAAACAACATTATCACTAGGGGGAAAAATGAAAAAATAAAAGACCAGAGTTAGTTGAAGGTAACAGAGTCAGGGTTAAATAGGCATGATCTTTCACCTATTAAGGAAAGAAAAATATATGTGGGTAAAAGTGATTTGGAAACTTCACAATTTCTGAAAACCCCCCTCCAAAAAAAAAGTGTTCATTTTTGTAAATTATCTTCTTGAGAAGAATCATTGTTGAAAGAAACAAAATACTGAGGAAGAGTTTAAGGATGCTTTCCAGTAGATAACATATTTCCCACAGGAGTACCTGCCAGGTCTGACAGAACTGACAGTGCACACTTCCAGCAAAGTTCTGCTTACTGTTAGGGATCCATACATGATCTCTTAGCTGGTAGAAATAAGCCTGTGAGCAAGGCCAGAAGCTTTGTGTTGTGCCAGACATCACCAAAGATACAGATCTAAAACCTCAATTTATTTTGAGCATAAGGAACAGAAGCAAGGGATGACCATGGTAATGCACACAGGCAGCCAGCCCCTTGCAAGAGAATGTCAGTCTCCTGTAATTCCCAGAAGCATGTGTAGACGGGAGGAGTCCATGAGGGTCAGAGGAGGGGCCTTTGCCCACTCAGCCACAGCCGGAGGTCGCCCCTTTGCCCCACTCCCCAGGAGCCAGGGTTTAAAAACTCTGGTGGTGTTTGAGGTAGCTCTGAAAGAAATGCGTTAGAAATACATAAACACCCAGGCCTAAGGTGTCAGGAGCCTGTGGGGAAACCTTTTGGATTGCCCAGAGATACTGAAGACAAGATGATACATATATGTGAGAGGGGAATCTTACAACAGCTGTTGTCACAGGACGTTTGCAGGGCATCTCAAACTACGTCTGTTTATTGGCCATTCTAGTGAAAAGTGAGAGCTCATGCCTGGGGAGAAGAAGGTGTGCAGACCTTGTAGCCATATGTCTACTTCTCTTCAATAAAGATGGCCTTATCCATCCTTTCCTATTTGGAATGTTCCGTGGCCCTGTCTCAGGGTCCTGGTGGCACCACGGTCCTCGTGATCCTGATCCCCTTTCCGGCGCTGCCCCCTCCTGCCCATGCCTGTGACGCCTGTGACCTGCCGTGTGGGCTCACAGCGTGTGCCCCAGCAGCTCTGCAGCAGCATCTCTGCCCAGCTGCCCACACTGCTGCCTCCCATGGCTCAGCCTCATCCCGATCCCAAGGGGAGGCTGTCCCTGGCTGGGGCAGTGGGATGGGGCCTGGAGCCAGGCCCTGCCCTGCTGCACCCAGGAGCCTGACCCCCATTGCACCCCAGTGCCCCAAACGGCATCCAAACCCAGGACAAATGACACAGCCCAGCACCTCTCTGGGACTGCTTCATTCGGAGTTTATCTTGAACCTGTGTCCTCTAATTTCTGCCTATGAATAGAGACATGATCTCTAGTCTAGGTGTGCTCTGCTGGTATCTTACAGATAGATGGGACAATAGTTTGAAATTTTTTGCTGCATTAACATGATTTTCAGTTATTGATTTTCAGTTTACTTTCAGCTGGGTAAAAAGAAGGTATTAAAACTTAAAGAAGCACTTTCCTAACCAGAGCCATAATCTGTGGGTTTGAGGACTCGGTTCATGGCTTGCTGCTCAGCTTGAAATGGTGCAGGAGTGAAAAGAGCTCTCTGCCAGGCTTCTTTAGTGCAAAACCAGAAAAGGAGTTGCTTAATAAAGGATCTCATTGAGAAACTGAAATGCATTTTAGCTAGTATCTGAGTGGCTGGAGCTGAAGTTTCTTTTCCCCAGAGACAATCCTATTGGTATCATATCTGAATTTCAGGAACTGAAATTTTAGGCACCCAGGAGATCTGGGTACTACTAAGTAGTACCTGACATCCCTTAAGGGATGGCAGAATCAAGCATCCATATGCATTTTAAACCATCTGCATCTCACCAGTTTGAAAAACTCCACAGACAGCATTTACTTTCCTTAGTCTTTTTTATGTTTTATACCTACGCCCTTATTCATTGCAGAATTTAAAAAAAAAAAAAAAGGTCTACAGTTTTTCTTGCAGAAAATTAGCAAGGACTACTGCTGGCTTTTAAAACATAAGTAGCAGCTGTTATAATCACATAATAACTTAGGCTGGAACGGACCTCTGGGGGTCAGCCCCAAAGCAGGGCTGACTCCAAAGTCAGCCAAAAGCTAAGATGAAGATTTAGCAGTCTCCATTTGTCATGTGAGTGGCCAGAACACAGCAGGTGGTGGGGATGCAGTCTAGCCTTCCTCACATCTCTTGGGCTGCAGAGATCACAACTGTAGCAAAAAGAGAAGGAAAAAGGGAGACAATTAAACACTCGTTTCTCCTGGCCATATTCTGAAGGGATTGCTTGCTTCACCTGTGTGCTGTATGGACTGCAGGTTTTCAGATGTGCTCTGAGAACATCTCCCAGACCAGTGCAACAGCCTTGGGCAGGTGCTCCCAATTCCACCTCTGTAGTCCTAAATTAGATGTAGCACCAGGTGCAGACAGCACTGCTTAGCCCTGCCAACAAGAAGTACATGTGCACATGCCAAGAATAGGAGCTACAGATATCAATGGAAAGTCTGTGATGAAAACAAGAGTGCCTACACAGTTCAAGCAAATCCAAGGTCTGTTAGCAGCTGTGCAGAGATTCACAGGATTATATTTTTGTACATTTGCACTTACATGTGACCTAAATTTCACCTGAAATGGTGTCCTTTTCTGGTGTCTGCAGTGCCACATTCTAACTGATTGTAAGAGCACAGTCCTGTGTTTATGCAGGTTTATCTTTGTAGGTTATTAGCAACACTTGATCAATGCACTTTCCCTTCCAAATTCTATTTTCAAATTATAATTTACAGAATAACTTTATGACTTAATATATGTGGAATAACTTTTGTGAATGACAACAAAAAAAGGACTGCTTTTTCTTATAATTATCAAATTGCTTGAGGTGATATTCTTCATTTCTCTTAATTATTTTATCATTGCAAAAAAAGAGTCCGTTTTTATTGGAAAACCACTAAAGTCTTTTAAATTGCTTCTCCAAGTGAATTGTGTACTGTTTTCTGTATCTCTAGCACCTGATTTGTGTGCCTAGAACACATGCTTCATTAGCCCCTTTCACAAGCTAAGCATCTGCTGCTCCAAATGTAATGCAAATCACTTTTTAATGGTCACATTGACTAGATAGGAAATGCTTTTGTTGGGGCTATGACTTGTAGTTAATTAAGCCAATTAGTATGTGATATAAGCACTTCTGAGAAGACAAAGCCCAAGAATAGCTCTCAGAAAAAGGTGGAAGAATTTCATGCAGATAGAAATGCTATAGAAGAGAAAGGGAATGAAGCAAGAGGAAGTTTAAAAATAAATCCTAAATGTATTCACTACTTTTTCGAGTTTACAGCAGTCTCAGCTGATCTTCTATGAGAAACATATTGGTGGTGCTGAGAATCTACTTACTATGTCTGTGTAAGGAGATAAAACCAGACTTTCTACTCAGCAGAGATGATGGGCAGTAACACTTCTGCTGAGTTGCTGCTTATATCATGAAATTATCTGATTTATCAGTTGCACTTTTGACTTTCAAAAGAAGATTTTTCATCTTAACACCAGAAGAGAGTCTCAAGAGTCTGGCTGTGAGGGTAAGGACTGTCCTTTTTCCAAAGTATCAACAAAAAGATTCCTGACCCTTTAAAATGGAAATGTATCCCATTCCTTCTGTTTCTCAAAGTAATCGGTAACAGTGAGACATTTTATAATTTAACCACCCTAGAAATATGTAGTCTATACATGAAGTCTTAGGAATAAGTTGCATTGCTCTTTCAGAAATTCTACTAAATTGGGTCCATGTAGGATTTGAAACATGCAATGACCAAGAGGTGTGAGTTATGATACATTCTTTTCAGTGTGCGTCATACCTGGGTTTCATTTGCAGGGAATTTTCAATGCTTTTGAGAAACCTGTTTTTGCTCAATGTAAAATAACAAATCTTTTGCAGTCTTTCCTAATACAGTTTGAACCTTGTTATTGTTTTGCCAGTTGCTTCTTCTTTTATGTCCTGGAATGAAACCTGATTCTCATACAAAGAAGAAACTGATTCTGTCAGATAAAGTAGAAGTTGATTAGGATGCTAAACTACTTAATTGCTCTTGATAGTTAATTTTTATGCCCTTCTAATTAACTTAATAAGAAAAGAAGTGTCAAATCAGCTGGCAGGATTTTGAGCAAAGGAAATGAGCTTTTATGCCTACATTGCATTCTTATGCTTGAATTAGAAATTTGCTAGCTTCTTTTGCAGAAATTCAGAGTAGAAAATTGCTGCCTATCCAGCGTTCCCCTCATGCAATTTTGTTGCATCCTTCCTCTTTTTTTCTCCCTCTTTTTCTTCTTTCCACCCTGAATATACAGGTTTTTTTAAATTACTGTGTAGCTTAATTAATCATAAGCTTGCAATTTGTTTTATAAGACGGGCACCCCCTGACTGATGTAGAATTTCATACAAATACAAAAGACTAATTGTATGACAGATATCTTTTGCAAGAGGAAAGCTTGGACAATTCTAGTTGTTCAGTGTTCGCCTAAAAATGAAATAGACTCTGCTCTAGTTCTTACATATACATAAAGGTGTCCTGCAAAGAGATTTTTTTTGTCTCGCTTATCAACTATGTTCCATAGGTGTTCCACAGTTTCTTTTCTGTTTTTCTCATGAAGATGCTAGAATGGCCATAATAATGTAATCTGTAATTTTACAGAGCTCAGTAGCTGTGGCTAAAAGAGTTTCTGTTCTTCACCCTTGGTTTGGATTTAGGAATGGGGGTGTTTTGATTTCTCTAAAAGTAAATAAAGAGGGTATTTTGAGGAATATGTCCTAATCAAAGAGGTTATAGTGAAGATGCAAGTCCTCTTGAAAACTCATATATGGTTTTTAGAGAACAGTTGATTTTCTTTCCTCATAGAATAATCCTTGATCTTATCATTCAGTTCTGCAAAGAGCAAAATACTCTTGACTTATATTGACTTGAATAAAATGGAGGGGCCTCACTGCAGAATTGTGACCAGTATTTGGTATATCACTGTTGGTCTCTCAAACCTTGCCTAAACACAAAGTTAAATTGTATTTAAATTTAACAGAAGTTAAATTCAGTAGCTGACAAGATTCCGTTTGTCAGTATAATTCATTGATGTTCTAAGGTACTTTCTATTACCAAGCCATCTACTAAATAAAGCCTTTCATTTTTAGAAAGTCTACAAAATACTAAACTGAACCTCTGTTCTTCACTGAAGGAACACACAGGGCAACTTAGTTTGGATATTTTTTTCATGGTGCAATGCTGCTTGCAAATCAGAATGCTAAAAAATACTGTACTTGTAGTTATGTTACTGTCCTGGTTCAGGGCAAATTTGGGATGAAACCTCCAAATAGGGTCCCTCTGGGAAGCAAACCCAAACAGTCCCTCCCCTAACCAGTCCAGGAGAAAATCTCCTCAGAGAAAAGTGGAAAAAACTATTTATTTAATAAACAAAGTGCCCATAAGCATAAAGAATGAAAAATATGAAACAATAAAACCTCTCATTCTGAAGTGAGATGGCAAATTGAGAAAGTTCTTGCTGTGGGTTAGCTCAGCTTGCTCAGTCTCTTATCAGTTTCAGTCCCTCTGGCACTGGAAAATGCTGTCCTGGGCTCTGGTGGGCCGCAGGTGTGAGGTCCTGGTGCTCCTCTGGGTTTTCAGTCCAGAGCAGGTTTAAACAATCTCAAGAAAAAGAGAAAAAAACAATCCAGGGATCTTCTCTGCCTCAGCTAGCTAAAAACTAACTAAAAGCAGAGATCTCTGTCCGCTGTATGTCTGTGCTCAGACAAACACAGTCCAGGAGAGGAATGTGTAGGGGTGAACGCTGTTCCTCAAAACAAACTCTGCGCTTCTTCTTTCCCCCCTTCCCTCTCAGAACCAGTTTTAAAGGCACAGAACTCAATATCCAACATAAACAGAACAGATGATTGGGGATACAAGCATCATAAAGTCACCCCAGGACAATTACCTATTGACAATGGTACTGTACAAGAAAAGATGTTTGAGAATTCTAATGCACTACAGGAAATGACATTGGGAAAAATAATTACTTAATTTTAATATCAGCTTCAATTAGAATCAGGCTTATACGATTAAGGAGAAAGTCTGGAAGAAAATATTTCAACCTGCTGAGTGGGAAATTAAAATCACCACAATGTAAATACCACCAGCAAAATGGTTCATCCTATTCAAAGCTAGTAACTTTTTATAATAACACTTTTGTATATCCACACTTGAATTTTTGTGCCAGCTATTCCCATAGTGTAGCAGCTGCACTCATCCAGATGAGACATGCCCTAGGATTTGTGTTGGGCAGCAGTAAGGAGTAGATGTAGGACATCCCTATGAAGTCACTGCTGCTGGTTTCCCCCCTGCACCTCTCTGACCCTGCATTACTGCAAGAGGCTGAGCAAGAAGGGGCTCATGGAGGTGACAAAGGTCATCAGCCAGCCAGAAGGGGTTCAGGGATTACATGAGTCATAACATGTATTTACTCCCGGGGACTGGGTGCTCTGACAGTTCAGCACACCTGCTGGTTTTGCAAAAAATTGGATGATTCTTTTGCACAGCAGACCTTACGTAAAAAACTGTGTGCTGTTAAACTGTTGGCTCTCCTTCTATATTGACTGGCTTTCGAGACTAAATGTTGAATTAAGCAAATGTTTTATTCCACTGTGGCTTCCACCACTATGATATCTTTACTTCCAGATGTCTGTGTTTTCTAAAGCTTCCTATTTGCCATTAATCTTTCCCTTACAGGCTTTCCAGAAGAGAAGGTTTGAGTCAATCTGAAATGTGGACATAACAGGATAACTGAAGCCATTTGATTGCTCATACCATGTAGTTTTAGCAAAGAATCTGTATTTTGTATGTAGCAACACTTAAGAACCAGGAAAGAATACAATAATCCATTCAAGCTTACCTATCTTATCTGTACAGAGGCTGAGATGGACTGTTTTCTCTCTGATTGACAAGCCTGAATGTGACAATTATTCAGACTAAGATTTAGGAATATGACACAGGAAATTTTTAATGGCATTTTTCAGCACACTAGCAACAGCTCTCATCCCAGAAGAGAAATGCTTCAGATCCAATTAAAGATTAGTGCTTAATAAAGAATTCTCTTTCCATAGGAACTGGACAGATTATTGGATGTGCTGACTGCAGAATCACATAGTGGATCACAGTAACACAGAGCAGTTTGGTTTAAAAAAATCAAACAAAACAATCACAGGAAGACTGTTTTTCATTTCATGGACATGTATTTACAGTAAAACTTTAAAACCTGTCATAGAAGCCTTTTGGTGTATCACAGACTATATTTCATTCTACACTGACAAATCATAAAAATGGTTTCACTATTCTGCAATCCTGTGCCTTCTGTCAAGAGTATTTTAAAACTTTATTCATTTCAGTTTCCATGAATCCTGAATTTGTGAGTTCTCTCTCACTTCTGAGTCAAGGACTGCCAGCTGTGACTGATGTGTAATTACCAACTCCACGTAGGTGATTAAACTGCTAAAAGTCAATAGACAAATTAGACCTTCTTTCTAAGTGCACAGTAACCTACATGTAAAGAATTCTATGTAGGGTAGGAACCTGAGACTTGGGAAGAGAAAAATTTGGAAGTGGTAAGTTGGAGGAAAATAATTATCAAAATTATTTATGCTCTTACATGCAAACAGTGCAGAGCAGCAAAGTAACCAGAAGGTAAGAAAGTGTGTTGAAGCCACTGAGCAAGATGCTGTTCGGCTGTTCAAGAAAGGTAACTTTAGATAATTCATCAGCAGATGAGATGTTCGGATATGAGCATGTACACCCAAGTTTGGTAATGATATTATCTAGCTGATAAAACTTTTTTAGAGGTTTGGCTGTGACCAGATATCCATAAAGACAGTGTGATCAGGTCACAGATGGTTGTTTTCTTAGTCTTTATTAGTGTTCATCACTGAGCACACCTGACACCAGCAAGTGTGATATCACCCTTCCTAGCTATTGTTAACTAATTGGTTTAGATTAGATTTCTTGAAGAACTTTCTGCTTAGGTAAATTCTTAATTTAACTGAAAATACACATTAAAACCTGTGGGAGCAGGCACAAAATGGTAGGCATTAATTTAAAATGGTCATTTAAGGTAACGATTTTTTAGTTAATTTAAGAAGAACAAAAACAAAGAGTGGGAATCTGAAATAATAGCCTTCCCATGGTTGCAAGTGATTTTTAAAGAATAGGTGGTTGAGTAAACTAGTATGACTTTCTCATGTGATAAGCCATGTCACCTCATCTGACTTAAGTGGGATAGTAAAGAAATGCCATGGAGTAGGGGAATTTTAACTCAGAAGATGGAGTTTTTATGTACTGACAAACCCGATGCAATCTACCTTTGTTTTGTTTCTTTTCAGAAGATAGGTTGTAAAATGGTTTCACAAATTAAACTTCTTTTTTTGTTTTCTAGCAAGGTAGAAAGGTTTGGCTGTGGGCTGAGAAACTCTCTGCTGCCATTTCTGCTCCTGCAGAGTCATATGATAGACATTGGAATATTTTTAAAGCTAGATTTTGGAGTGTGAAATCATCTCTGGAAAAGATCACAAGGGAAACCTTCTCTTTTTGTATAAATGTATATACCCCAAACAAAGGAGTGTAAATGTCTTGCTAACATTCTACCGCTGGTATACAGATGTTACAAATCATGTTTATATTCATGAATATTCATTGCCTAAACAGTAGCAGGCATGAGAAAGTCTGAATGGGAAGCTTAATAGGAACAGTCTTCCTTATTATTAATTATTTTGAAAATGATTTCATTTTAAAAGTGATTTAAAATTCTCTTTTAAAAAAGTCTTTGATAACTATGAACACTTGTATTATGGGGGATTTTATTATTGGATATTACTGGAATTTGAAAAAAAGTGCAGACTATCAGTCTAAAGTAACTGCAGTGTCTTGGAGTAGTGTTTTTGCACTAACTTCTACAATGTTTCATGGAAAGCCGTGAAGGACCTTGACTCATATTCTGAAAGAAAGAGGTAATAATAATCTGTCTTGGTTTAAGACATCTTAAAGAGGTGAACACTCTAAAATGAGTTACCTCCCCTTAGTTCCAGCCAATTCCCTTCCACCAATAAGGAACAAATACCAGTAGATGAAAGTGAAAAAAAACCCCCCAAACAAACAAACAAACAAACAAAAACCCCAAACAAAACACCATCCCAAAGAACCCAGTTTACTAACAAGCAAAACTGCAACAGGCAAGAAATGACAGTAAATAATATCTAGATACAAAATTGCTAAATCTGAGGGACTCCCTGAGAACAAAGAGACACCAGCACTGTTGGGGTACTCCCCCCTCCAAGATGGCGGCTCCCGCTGCCAATGGCAGGCAGGGACGCAAAGGGAAAATGGCGGCTGCCCCCACAGGCGACTGCATGGCTTGACAGGCAAGGGGGAAATGGCGTCAACTCTCTACCCCAGGATGGCAGCCTTCGCAGGCAATGCTTCTTCTTTCCCCCTGTACTTCTCATGATGTTACATGCCCTGTGTGTGCTCAGTCTGCAGGCAGAAAAGTGTGCTGCTAAAACACTCCCTTTTCCACTAAAGCCTCCTTACAGGTTCTTTAAAGGAAATGTTCCTTACGTCTTCCCTTCTATGATTGGTTTCTTTTTTAAGAAAACAAAACCAAGCCAAACAAACTCACAGATCCACAAGGATACTCTGGGTGCAGTAAACACCTTGAAACTTCCTGGGGATCTCAGCTGTGTCCCAGCAGTTTGAGCCGGAAATGCTTAGCCAGGACTCCTGGGTCAGCCTTCTTCAGGGGCTGCAGTGCACCATCAAATCATCTTGGGGATGCTGTTCTGCCCCAGGTACCATTTACTAGCTCTTTAGAGGTGTTGCATATTTGAAATCCCCTTTGGCAACCTACAATAATCTTCAGGTGACCTTGTTGTAATCTTTGAGGATTATTTCATACTGGATGAAACAGGGTGGAATTAATGCACAGATGAAAGACTAACCTGCAATTAAGCTGTGGAATCATCCATGCACCTTAATCTCTTAGCCATGCGAGAGTTTCAGGATTTACAAACAAACTTGGCTTTTCTCTCTTCTTTCCCTGGCTCCCTTGATTTTTGTTTTTATCACTTAAAAAGAGAATAGGAACATGTAGAAGAATAAAGCTGGAAAATGGGAATGTAAAGACAACATGAATTCTTTAAAATATTTTATCCTGAACAGAATTGTATTAAATTCCTTTTATTCCTGGGGCTCTACCAATGCCAAATTACTTTTTTCAGGCCTTGCGTGACATAAAATGTGCCTAGATGAGATGCAGCATATCCGATGTTTTTAATCTTGAATCTGTCAAAGGGTCCTAGACAAATATCAGAATCACAGTCCCAGCTCCCGAATCTCACTCAGCAATGGGTGCTGTCATACCTCCTGGGAAAGGATATAAATAACTTTACTGACTGGACAAGGAAAAGGAAAGGTAGCCTAGAAAAGTATTTTGTTCCAAAAGGAGAGTGAAATGGTAGCACTGTTTATATTGACTGAGGTATTCCCATCTTCTAAATCATCTGTCATTTCAGATTTTGAAAAGTCTGAAGGTTGCAACCAAACATATGTGAGTGCAAGTCATGGATCTTGTTCTTGGTGTCGTAATTTTGTACTGATACAATTTTCTTTCTGTGATAGTATTGGGAAGTGAGAAGGAGAGTTGTATGGAGAATCTATGGGTTGCTGATAAGCTGTGACAGCATTTTGCACAGAGAAAATACTTTCTAGCATGCTTCTATACCTTTTTGCATGCCAAATCTTGGAATTTATTATTTAGAAATCAATGATGACGTTTTTTTCAAAAAATGAAATTACAGATAGTGTATTTTATTCAATATGCACAATTTTCATCTGTGTAAGCAACAGACATGGCCAAACACCTGGAGTTACACTGGACAGCATTTCAACTGAAATGTTCCAAAACTATTATAAATCTGTGAAAGAGGCACACCCTCTTTGAGATACACTGTTTTTTTCTAGACTCAAGTGGTTTATTATGCAGCTGGTTATCTGAAACCTTCTCAAAGCAGTCCAAGCTAACATTGGAGAAAAAGCAGTCTATGTCTTCTCCATGAAATACTTACATTTGTTGCCGTGCTGTGCTTTTGTTAAACCTTGTATGACAATAGCAGTGCACACGAAGCAGAGGTCACCACACATCAAGCTGCACTTGCCTCCAAACTTCAGCTGGGAAGTGGGCTGGGCACCAATTCACGTAACAGTGGCTGGAATTGATCTGAAACTCTAAAAGAGTTCTAGTCAGCAAATGGCCACATATGGTGGGAGGAACATTGTAAATGCTGCAGCAGTAATTTACTTCTGGGAAAAGAATACAAACATTAAAGTGTTTGTAATTAATAACCATTTCAAGATGCTTGCCATGAATTGGAAACCTTTTTGCAAACTGTCCTGCTTAACTAATCATCCTCTACTAGTCCTTGTAATTTGTCCAGTGCCTCTGAGAGAAATTGCAAAATGTCTAATCCATGCCCTTTAAAACACATTAATAATAGAGTGAAATCCAAATGTGTTCATTTTAGCTCTGAAGTAAAGCTCAAGTTCCATGCTGAGCACAATTACATGTATGTAATTGTTCACAATGTATGAGCTACCATGATGCTAACGACAGATGTCCAGCTGGTGAAAGAGGGTAAGCTGTGTTTGCTAGCACATATGCTGACAATGTTTAAAACATATGACTTATCTTAATGTATTTTGCCTTCCTAACAGCGCACAACTTCTGCTGATGCCACAGTGTACTCCATTGGAATGGGGTATTTTCATGGAGAATCTGTAGAATAAATGTTCTTTGACTAAGGACAACAATATCCATAGAACTTTAATATATCTACAAAATATAGGGTAAACTGATTTTGTTTAAAAGGGGGAACTCAATAATTCAAATGCAATAGCCATGAAAATGTTGCTAACACAAAGTTGTCTAAGTCAGTGTTACATTTTCTCAAAATACTGAAGTGCAGCATTTTCTATGTAATCTCTTGTAGGTCTCTTTGACTGAAGAGGCTTCTCAATTTGTTTTTTAAACTAGCATAACAGGAAAAAAGAGTGAGTTTTAAACCAAAGTCAAGGTGTTGCTTCATCTCATAAAGAAGACAAAATTGCAAATGCAGCTGAAATTCTGTCCATAGGTTGTGTTGTGTTCTGAGATTGGTGCAGAAGCACAGCAGTTCGGGCTGAAGAAGAGGGAGAGCCCAAGCATGTGGCAGTGAGGAGCCTTGAGAGAGCAGCTGCAGAGACACAGATTAAATCTGAGATGTGAAGCCACAGCTAATTTACGGAAGTTATTTTAAAAATGGTTTGTGAGTGAAGTGTTTTTTCAAAGACAGTGGCTGTTTTATATCTCTTTTGTGGCTGAAAACAGAAGGGTGCAAAACCTAATGACTGATAACAATTTTGTTCCACTCTCTCTGAACTGTTTTCAGTGGCTTTTTTTTGGCCATTTCAGTAACCCCAGGTTGTACATCACTGCAACATTCCTTTAGAAGAAGGTAAAGCTGGATCAGCACAAAGTCTGATAACCATTAATTTAAACTTGTAGAAATAGCTGGTGGTATGTCTCCTAAAATAAGAAGGGGGACACGTGTGTTGTTTTTCCACTGAAATACCCTGACTGGGTACCTGCTGTATGCACATGGCATCTCCACTCAGAGGTTCTTTAAGTTGTAGGTTATACCATGCACTCATTTGCTGACAGGATAAACATGCACTCATTTGCTGACGACAGGAGGAGATGTAATTCCTACATGGGGATTAAAAAAAGACTGGACAGGCTAAAGGAGAAATGAATAGGACAGGGCTAAGGGAAATGGCAAACATCCATTCTAGCCACAAGTGCTTTAGGGTCCTGGAATTACTATTTCTTCTCAGCCTCTTTGGGGTTTTATTAGGGCCAGGCAGTGCCAGAGGAAACCCCATACAGCGCAGGTACAACACAGCAACTTTGCCAATAGGCCAGAAGCCTTGCCTGAGGCCAAAGCAAGCAGGAATAGACATAGTCATCTGCTTAACAATTTGAAAAAAATAATAGTTCAGTGTCTTTTTTGACTGAAGAAAACTGGGGCTCTCCAGTGGAAGAGCTCTGCATCTCTATCCAAAGAAGTCCTCACCAAGTTGTCTTCTTCTAAAACTCTTTTGAGGATTGCAGCACTGAAGGGGATGATGTGGTCCAGCTTTTGTAAACAATAATTCAAAAACATAATGCTAATTAATCCAATGGGACAAATGCATAGAATGCCACAGAAATTAAATTACTCAATCTGATAAAATTAGTGTTGTAAAATATTATAGAACTCATTTCTAAAGATATCTAAAATTGGTCTAAATAACTTAATGGAGAAATATGTCCAGTCTGTTAAAGGTGTATGCTAGTTCAACACTGACTGTAGCAAGATTTCTCTACAAAGAGAGAAAAAGATTAATTCACATTTAAAATGATCTTTCATCCTTATGAGAGTTCTTGTAACTGCTTAAAATTTCCTGTAGTTTCACTCTTTCTCCCCAAACTAGATAATATTAATGCATTTTACATTCATTTACTATACATTCCCTCTGGTCCATATATACATTTATAATATTTGCCGGCAGAACATTCTGTTTAACTAGTACTCTAAAGTTTCACAGCTCGCCAAGAAAACTAAGGGGGTTTGAGTGGTGGAGATTAAAATGAAGAAGAAATTCCAGCACTGTAAATTGTAAAACTTTACACCTTACAGCTGCCAGCTGTAATCCACAAGGAGACAGTGTTCTTATGCTCCCAGGAACTTAGACTCAGCCATTTTTTAGCAAATACTTTTGTTGTTCCTTCAGAAAGGGAAGAAAAGGGAAGACAGAAGTCCCAAGCCCCAGAAGAACCCTTACATACAGAGTACATAGCATTCATGAGGAGTTATTTTGTCCTTGAGTGTGGAAGGATTGTGGTGATTTGATAAGATCTGTTACGATTACACTTTGCTTGTTATTACAGTTGAAATATAACAGCTGAAATGCTACACAGGCTAAGTCATACTAAGCCTGAGAGGATTTTCACAATGTAACATTTACATAAGATAAGGATGTGGTGGTTTCTAGTTCTTTTTAACTGAAATACTTTCATCTTACCAGTTCTATCTTAAACCAGCTTTTACTGTAAGATTAAATGTATCTGTTTAAATCCATAACAAGGCTTATTTTAATAACCCATTTTATTAATAAATTTAATGAATTAGCATCAGACAAAATCCAAGATGCAGTTAAGATTCCTGAAGTTACAGCTAATTTGTGGAAGTAATACTTTCAGCACTGAAGGGTGCTGGGCAGCACATTGCTGTGCTGAGACCTTCAAAAGGAAAACCACATCTTCTTCTGAGTAAATGAGAGGCCAAACAGTTGCCTCTTTTTTCCTCTAACAAAAGAAGAAGCAATGGAAAACTATTCTGGGGAGGACCAGGGAAGCCTGAATTTAAGAAGTGTGGCAAGGCAAGAGAAAGAAGGGAAAGACACAGGACAACTCTACCTCTCTGTTTATCATGTTTTGTCTGCCTGTGTGTTTGTGGTGAGAGAGAGAAAAAGGGAAGAAAGAGGCATAAGAAATACCAAAGAATCAGTCAAAGGTCAAATCTCAAGATGAAATAGCCACAAATGCAGAGCTCAGAGGGAATACTGGAAGACAAGAGAGAAAAAAACCTGAGCAAAAGTGAGGAATAGTGTGTTGCGTTCTAGTGGCTATAGCTTATAAAGAAATATCTGGATTCAGAATGAGTTTGTTTTCCTGGTGAAAATATCCCAGCAAAGTCTCTATAAGATCTAGATACCCAAGGCAAGCAAAACAACCTAGTGTTATAACACTTGTAATTCATTTGTCATTGGGGAAAAAAAGTAATCTTGACAACACTAGATAAGTATATTAGAAAAGAAAGGGGTTTAGTAAATTTTTTTCAAGTACTTCTTGATTGTGTCTCTAAATTGCACCTTTGTTGTCAACTGATCTTGATTTTTTCTGAGGTTTCTTCCATGTCCATTTCTATGGAACATACTTTTTGATTGGTACTATAAAACACTTCTGCAAAATGAAATAGAAAACAAATACATCTAATCTGTTATGGAATCTGTGTTATGGAAGAACTCCATGAAGTCTCTAGACTTATTTGCTTTAATTAAGATTCACATAGATAGGTTTAGTGCTAGTCAAGTCTGTGAGCAGAATTAGAGATACTTCCTTAAACCATGCTTAAAAGATTATTGTATCTTCCTCTGTCATTTTCAATATAGCCATCACTTTATGACTTTTCTTCCAATTAGAAAAGGGAGACAAGGTTCATATGGAAATCTACTGCTATTCTGTGGGGTTTTTTTGTCTGGAGTAGGCCACAGAAAAATGGAAGTAGTAAACACAAGAGAAAATGATGTCTTATGCTTGTGTTAAGCTGCATTTGCTTGGTTTGACCCAGGGATAAGCACACGAAATCTAAGATCCAAAGGAAACTTGTCTATATAATTCTGAAGGCTTTTTTTTGGTCCTGAAATCCTATGAATCTAAGACCCTTCTTGGCACTTTGGAGACAGGTCATTAAAAAGAAAAACCCTTTTCCCTGGGCATGGAAGGAGCCTTTTCCCTCTTAGCAGTCCATATGGTGTGGTTATAAAAAAGGCGACTCTACCACCAGGAAGCCTGGCTGTCCAAAGAGCCAGCATTTAGTAAAAAACATTTTCCTTGTAGGCAGTAAATGAACCTGCTAGAAATGTTCTAATGCTGGAATACAATCCTTTCCAGAAGTCAGATTTTTACACAAATTTCCCATCAGTATCACTCTAAGAGAAGGCAGACTGCATTTAGTGTGAGCCCTAAAAAGCACGAACCAAAGAATAATTTGAATCTCATGTCAAAACCAGCTACTCAATGAGGAATTATCTCCTGGCGATAGTAAAGAGAAATGTAAGAGAGACACAGATTTCAAAAAACTTCAGGATAGTTATGCTTTTCACATTTTAATCTTTTCTGACACAACAGCGCTACCTTCCCTGCCATCACATTTCATCATTGAGTTTCTGTGGCAGGAAAACTGCATATAGAAGAGCTCTTATCCTCTAGCTAAAATCATAGATAACAGGGTTTAAGTTGGAATCTCTTAGACTATAAGTATTTTTCTACTTAAATATTGAGAAATGCTCCAGAGAATGCCTCACTTTGAAATAATTTTGATAAGGAACTACAGATGTTTTGTAGAAAGCATTTTTAATATTTAACATTAAATTTCTAAGGGTTTGGGAAAATATGCCTTTTCCTAAAGTTTGCCAGGCTTACTAGTTCAGCAAAACCTGTTGAAATTGTTGCTTTAATAAGTGACCACTTCTACTCAGCTCAGTAAAAAGTCATCATTTCTCCATTTATATTTTCTCTGTCAAATGCAAAATCCTATCCAAGTTTAAAAGGTTAATTTATTTATAGTTATTATTAATACTACTCTTGTTTGTTTTGGCTATTATTTACACTGGCTACATAAAGAACTTTTACCCTATTGAGGTTTATAGTGTGGAAAACTTATGTCAGTTGAAATACCTATAGTACTTCGAGTGATGAAGAGCTAGAAGAGGTGTGGTCAAGGAAATGAGACTGATACACTGCTTTATTCACTTGATACTATTTAAAGGATAATTTTCTCATGTAACAGGTTCTGTATATTTTTCAAATACAGCCCTACTCAAAATATTTTCAAATTGTCAATAACTATCCTTCTGTCTCCTTTGTTTGATCCCCACAAACTGATCTCATATAGCTGCATTTCAGAAGGGGCCCTGTCAATAATTTTTCATCTTTTCATAGAAGGATGTAAAAATTTCTATATATACATTTTGAAGGAGTTCAGAATGACATGCTGAAAAGACAGGTGACTGGAAAGAACAGCTTCACAGCTGGCCCACTTTTATTAGTATTTCTAGTATATGATATCTCTTATTTTATTCAAATGAAACATGTTGTCATGCTAATTGCTTTTAATTTTCATTGCTAATGTTTAATTTTCACTGTTAATGTTTCTTCAATAGGTTTTCCAGGGTCATGCATTTTCTCTTTTCCTACAGCTTGTGTCAATCACCAGATAAACTTGCAGGCTACCACAATATCCTGGACATGAAAATAGCCTTAGTGCATTACTTTTTTCCAATGCTGCTAACCTGGCACAGGTAGTTTAAGAAAGTATATCTTTGAAAAAAATTATTCCTTCTGTGACTTCTTTTCCTTTTCTCAACACTGTAGTGATCTGTCAGGTTTGTAACCGTATTGCACATGGATGCCTCCCCCTCCTTGGTCTTTCATCATGTATCATTTCCAAATGCTCTGGAAGTGCTCAGTAAAGCTGAACAATATCCCTTTTTTGAAGACTTATTGCATGTGGGTTCTAAAGCTGCACATATTTTTTATGGATGCTTGAATGCTTTATCACATCTCCCTCTCTTTTTCCTCTTTTAGTTCACCTGCGGCCCAAGATATCTTTTTCAACAGATTTTGGTTGGGGCTCATTTCACTGACATTTGTATTTTTATGGGAGCTTTCCTTTGATGTTGACTGTGAGATGAGTAGATTTCCTAATGAAATGTACATCAAAGCATTTGTTCACTCTTTCATGGATGTTCTTGGGAGAGAAATGAGGGAGAGACATCTTGAAAATTAAAATTAAATTTAAATTACTCCTGAAAATGCATGGGATGCAAACTGCTCATCTGAGTAAAAGGTCCAGCAAATGGAAAAGGCCAGCTGGAATAGAAAGCCAGGATCAGCCCATGTGAGTGGGTTAGTCAGGCCCTTCCAGAGCCAAGAGCTTTAAGAGATTTTTGCACCCACTGTCATCACTCTTCCCTCTCCCCACTCCCTCCAGCTATCCTTGAGCCTTTTTTCCTTGAGCTCTATTCAACCACTGCCACTTTTTTTTTTTTCTAAAGCAGCAGAAGCCAGCAAGCCTTAGCCATATGTGCCCCTTCTGGTCACGCTTGCTCTGCCTTAGCCCATCATCATGCACCATCACCTCCGTGGACCACTGACCCCTCCACAGCTCGCCTGTGCTTCCAGCTGCCGTTCTTCAGTCTCCCCCTCCTCCCATTCTGTTTCCCTTGTGCTGCATTTTCACCCAGCATCTTATTCTCATTGACACAAACTCTTCTTTACATTTCCCCTGGCAAAATAAAAAAAGTGAATAAAAATTATACCTGAATGCATGTCCGTGAGAGACAGTGAGAGGATAAAAAGTAAAGAACAAGGAAAGCAAGGCCTGATAGAAACAAAGGTACTCACTAAATCCTTTTCAGACTTCACTAAGCTAGTGTGCAGGGGAAAAGGAGACATGAAAATAATTCAAACTGGGAAACAATAGGAGAAGAACCTTTATATGAAAAAATTCAGCATTTCATTGTCACAGACTGATTTATAATACTAAATGGAGGACTGAATCATGAATTTACATTGAAGGAATATAAATTTAAAGGAATATTATTAAGGACCTATGAATATGGGGAAAGGGAATATGATAAGGTCATTATTCACCTGGAATAATAATGTCTTTAATATTTTGCTATTAGACTCTGACCTAATATGTAACACATTACAGGAAAAATATTCATCTTATAATAATTCTAGATAAAGAGATTCAATAGCTTTTTTTTTTTTTGGCAGGGATGTAAATATTATAGCTGATATATAACTTTAAAAGGAAAGTGGAGAAATGGGCAGATGATTTAGATCCACTGTTTTTGCTTTATAGATAATTGTATTGATTACTCGCTTGCAAGTGTCATGCCTGATTATTTTGTTATGTTAAACTGTAAGTGCTTCATAAATCTAGGGGGTGAATCATGGTAATGACACACTCCCAAAATCATAGACTGGGAGACTTGCTAAATACTTGTAAAAGTTGCTTTTTTGTGTATCTGCATTGAGAATTAAAAACAGTTGTATCACACCTTGCAGCAAATAACTTCAGTGAGGAAGTAGAAATATCTTTATTATCACACATGGAAATAAAGCTCTTCCATTTTAAATCTGCTTAAATTAAAGTGGGCAGTTCCATACAGCAAGTAGGACAGTCTGTTTATGGAGAATGTCTGTAATAGAGAGGTCCAAATCTTGTGCCATGTTGATAATTGTGTTCAGTTTTGTTTGCAGAAAGTTGCCCTAGTAGTGATAACTACTCATCTTGGTTCAGTTATGCAACTGCTCCAGTCTGTATGGCTCTCTTTTGGATCATATTTGAGTGGAGGCACTTAATCAGTCTCTTGATTTTCACGTGGATGTGGAGAGCCATTAGGAGATGGAGATGTTGCTGAGGAAGAGGACCAAGCTGACACAAGCTGAGCTGTGGTTTTGAAACAAAGAGGTTTTGTTGATTCAGGGTACTGACATATGATAAAAGCAATATTTGTAGTGACAGTAGCATCAGAACAAAGAAAGAAATAATGTATAATGGAGACCTCAGGTCATATGCTCATCTATCCTAACATCTGTAAAGGAAGAGCCTTCTCTGAAATGCAGGTGGTCCACAAAGAGGAGCATATAAAATACCTAAATCAAAATACAAGCTTCAGATAATGGCTGAAATAGGTCCCCAGAGGATCTCCCTTCCTCGAACCAAGTCTGTACATGACAGCCTGTAAAAGGGAGGAAAGAAACACAGATAATTTTACAGTACTAGTTGTAAGAGCTGAGCGTGGCCAGCGGATGAGACTGCTTCAGACCTACTGTTGTTTTAGGAGAATCCAACACTAAACGATGCTAGCAATGGCAGAGATGAATCTCATAAAACACATTTAACTATTAAAGGTCTTGACACAAAGGTGAAGTAATTCCAGCTGTCTTGCTGGACCACATAAAAGTGATATATGATGTCTAACTAAGATATTCATACCAGGTGCAAGTGACAGATGCAACCAGCATGATGGCAGATCAAGAGTTCTTGTAAATCTCATCAGGAGAAGCCATTTATTAAGGGCTTCAGCATCTCCAGCTGTTTCACGTCAGCAGATCTGACTGAATTCCTCTGTTAATAGACCTTACAAAGTTTCTGTGATTATCCTAGTCCTTTTTCTAGACTTTTGGTTGTGGATGATGAGCTACAAGAAAGATTGTTGAAAAGTTCCCTGATACACAGACCTTATTTCCAGCCCCATTTTGGTTTCTATCTGGCTGTATTCAGACATTTCCTGAGGCAAGCCTTTTCCAGCTGAGGAGCAGAACATAGCAGAGATATTTTGAACAACAGCAGGAAAGTATATGTGGGACCACTTTTTACGTCACTTTTCACATGCAATAGTGATCTTGGAGAGCAAGAAGCTGAACTTAAATAAACTGCATAAATCATCCCTTTCTGAACATGTGGAGGAGAGTAGACTGAGGCATTATCTCACATCTTCCCCAGTGAAGTTATCGTACAGTCTGTGAAAGCCATGGTCTGCATTAGTTGCCCTGTGTGACTCTGCAGCGACTTTCTCATAGTCCCTAGAAGAATGAGTTCCCTCTGAACTGGGTCTGACCTAGATATCCACTCCAACGTCATTGCAGACATCTTAAGACATTACAAATTAATGATAGTCCTAGCCAAATTAAGTAAAGCAACTGAGCTAGCATAAATTGTGCAGCTGGGGTGAAAAATTAGTTTCTCAAATGATATTCATGTTATTGTTATACCCATTATCTGATTATTACAGATGACACTATTTATATATAATGAAACAAATGTGTTTTTTCTCAGTGTTCAAGCTTGTTCTGTGCTTTCAGTTAAAATCCTTAGTTATGGGAGTAACCATGAAGTGAGAAGCGCAGACCTGGGGTCAGTACAGGCTGGGGGATGAGCAGATTGGGAACAGCCCTGCTCAGAAGGACTTGGGAGTGCTGGTGGATGAGAGGCTTGACATGACCTGGCAGTGTGCACTCACAGCCCAGAAACCAAACATATCCTGGGTTGCATCCAAAATAGTGTGGGCAGCAGGGCCAGTGAGGGGATTCTGCCCCTCTGCTCTGCTCTGGTGAGACCCCACCTACAGGGCTGCATCTACCTCTGGGGACCCAGTAGAGGAAGGACATGGATCTGGTGGAGTGGATCCACAGGGGTCTACCGAGATGGTTAGAGGGATGGAGCACTTCTCCTATGAGGAAAGGCTAACACAACTGGGATTGTTCAGGCTGGGGAAGAGAAGGCTTTGGAGTGACCTAATTGTGGCCTCCAGAAGAATTCCAGTACCAGAAGGGAGCCTACAGGAAATATGGGGAGAGAATTTTTACGTGAGCCTGTAGTGATAGGACAAGGGGAAATAGCTTCAAACTGAAAGAGAGCTGGTTTAGATTAGATGTTAGGAAGAAATTCTTGACTATGAGGGTGGTGAACCACTGGAACAGGTTGCCCAGGGAAGTTGTGGATGTCCCATCCCTGGAAGTGTTCAAGGGCCATGTGGCATGGATCCCATGGTAGAAGGATTGGAATGAGATGATTTTTAAGATCTCTTCCAACCCTAGCTGTTCTGTGATTCTATGGGTCTATGATTCTATGACTCTACTCTGGACAGTGCAGACTGAGAGATGTGACTGGCACAACTTGATACTGCAGTGACTCCAACATGCCAGTACCAGTCATGGCTGGATTATGCCAGTTGCAGACCACAAGATTTCACAAGTCACAGGCCTGACATGGTAACTCCATTGGACTACAGCAAACAATTTGAAGGGTCCCGTGAAAATGACATAGCAAAGAATCTACAAATGGGGCTTTGGAGGCAGCAAGGACTCACTGAACCCCCTGAATACTAGTTCTTTATCTACACTGAAGCAGCTCCATTGACTTCTGAAAAATAAAGGTTAGAAAACTAAGTTGCATCTCTAAGAAACACAAATTGGTATTCTTATTTATTTGGAATTTTTTAGGAAGTGTTAAAGTGAGCATATTTTTTATATACATAAGGTGGTAACATGGAAAAAAAAAAAAAAGAAAATCAACTGAGGTGTAAAACTGGTCCATTACCTAATATTATTCTAACCTCCTCTGAGACTCGTGCATCCACACTAAGGATTTGTTTATAAGCTGGTGATACTTCGCTCTCAATGCTACTTCAGTATCTGAGCTATTTAAATTAAAGTTAGCTTGCCTATCTCAACATTATATTGCAGTCCTATACATGATGCCAGGGTAGATGTATACACCTCAGATCTCCAACATTCAGGTCAGTTATGGTTTGTCAAGAAACGGTTAGAAGAGAATTCACAGAGAAAGAACTGTCTTAAAAATTTCTTCTTTCATTTCTGTTTTTTCTTGCACAAAGGGCAGTCTTGTATTTTCAGTCTGCATAGCCTCAGGCAATTCACACAGTACAGAATAATACTATTCTATTGAGAAATGAATTACTGTGAAAGATATTGGAAAGTTCTGTAACCTCAGAGAGCATCAGAAAGCCAGTGTTTCACAGAGGGTTGCAAAACTCCCCTTCAGCCAGGGGTCACAGTAATACCTCTGTGACGAAACCTACCTGTTACTCACTGAATGCTATCCATGTTGTTCAAGGACACAGGCCCAGAATCATATATACTGAAACCTTGAGAAGAGATTTAAGCATGTGGAGATCCATTACCTGCATGTTTTCTAGCCATATTAGTAACTGTCCTGTTTATGCATCAGCTTAAAGTCTCTTTGTTCTTGAGACACTTTGCCCTCCTTCCTTCTTCAGTGACTTGAACATCTGTAGCTAGGGCAAAGGAGAGCCTGCTGTTAAGCAGTTGTTTTGTGCATCTACTGACTTTGACCAGCTAGGAACAGGATCATCAGGAAACCAAATGTGTGCTGAAAGCCTAACAGGAATTTGTAGACCTGTTAAGGAAACTACCCACTCTGATCATTCACAAGACTCTCTGGCCCTGCTGGGACCGAAGCCCCTCCACAGCTGCAGTGAGCCCAAGGGTGCCCCGCACACCCCAGTCACAGTCAGACCAGGTTTCCTGACTGGTGTAACCCCAGGCTTCCCATAGCAAAGTCTGAGATGTCTCATTGCATAAAGCCATTTATTCACAGTGCAGTGACACAAAAACAGCCTGGGCTGGTGCCTCCAAGGAGAAACCCCCAACAAAGGAACCCCTGGTTTTATACCCTCACAATCTACCCAGGTGCAAGTCTCAGTTTTCCTCCTGAGGTCTCCCTTCCTGCTGTGTCTCCCAGTGTCCATCCACCTGGCAGGCACCACCTTCTTTGTGCCATTTGTTAACCAAGTTTGGCAGTTCATGGCCTCTTGTCTCAGGCTTCCTCCCAGAGCTAAGCCTGCATGTCAATCTGCAGCTTGCAAATAGAGCTACCTGCACCAGATGTATTCCTCAACAGACCATGCCTTCAGGCTGACAACTAAGGTACTGCCATCAAAATTGGCTCAAAATCAGCTTGGGCAAAAATTCATTATGTGATCATCTGTGACTGCTACACAGATGCAGTCTGTGCAGCTTAGTGGGGAGCTGTTTCAGCCAGTTTCATTCTAGGAAGGTAGATAACTTTGTATAGCTCTCTTCTAGATGACTTGCAGCATTTCATTGTACCTGGCCAGTACACCTTAGCCATGATAGATCTCTCTGTGATGCTTTTTTATTTCTTACAACTAGTCTCTAGGGCACACCATAAATTTGCACAGAATTATTCTATCTCTTTTTCATTTGTCTTTTCTTCCATGTCCCTGCTTCCCAAAGCCCTACGATTAGCATTTTGAATGTATTCCTTTATACACCTTAGTTTACACATTACTGCCTTTAGCCTGCATTTCTTACTTGAAGCCTTCTGAAGTCACACTGATGACAACCAATTCATTATATAATGAAATATAATAAATGAATAACATTCTTGTTTAATTGACAATTGTTTTGGTTGGCATCATATAAAGGTTTAATCTGGTGATAAAGTACTTCTGATTAATTGATTGTCCCTACCCCTGATCCCCACCATTAATTTTATAGGGACTTTTACTGTAGAGTCTTCATTGAGAACTTCTTTGGGCAAGTGTACAAAATGAGGTGTCTTGCAGTGATGAGTCTTTATTCTCATTTTTGCTCAGTCATAGTCTCTTCTCTTTCTGTGGGCACCTGAGGTGGATTTATATTCTGAGCAATTACTTTTATGTATTGGATGCAAAATATCTGCCTAGTAATAACCTGCAGGTGAACCTGGAAGGTCTCTGACCCCTTGGATTATCATCACCTACAGCCATTCTCTCTGTCAGGACTGCTAGATTCATTCCCTTTCCCAGCTTTCTGAGAATGCCACTGGAAGAACCAGTGACACTCTTCTCTCAACAGTCAGATTTGTCAGTATAGGAATACTTGGTAAAGTTTTTGTTTTATTGTAATTTTTTTAAAGTGTATTTTTAGAACTACCTCTGATTGAATCACCATAGGGTTCCTTGTCTTCAAAGCTCATGTTTGTCTCTCACTGTCCATGCTAATTCTAATTCAGAGTGGCTGCAGTGGATGACAGAAGGGATGTGTTGAAGCAACAGCTCACAAGCTTCTTTTGGTCCACAATGCAATGCTTAGCAGTCCTGTGCTCTGTCCTCAACTGTAACACTACTTGGGCCTGCAGGTGTCCATCCTTGAGGCCCAGAATAGACGCTCATACCTGTCTGCCTGCTTATTTCCTTCCCAGACTTAGTGCACAGGAAGGTTGCTTCCATGGGAGAATGGTGCATGACTCTGGCACCTCCTGTGAGAAGCTTGCAGCCCAGCTGAGGATAAAGTCCTGACAAGGGGCTCTCTCAAACAGACATGGAGAGCCCTTATTGAATGTACAAATACCCTGAAGCGTCAGTTCATGTTGTTGCTCCGTGCCAAAGACAGAAGGATCCTTTTTCTCCACCCTCCATTACAGGGCTCAAGAGCCAAATACCCTCATTGAACAGACTGTCTCTCGCTCTCCAGATGTTCGCCCACTCCTGGGCAGTGACATAGGAAAATGTTAAATGTAGCAGGAAGTTTAGCAGTTCCTGCACATTCCTGAAAGCTTTTAATGAGGCTGAGGCTCATTAAAACACACCCAGCTCTCACACCATGGGAGCTGAAGTAAGGGCATAAAATACCAGATTAGTGTTACTGCAAGTGAGAAGATACACCAAGCCTGGTCTGGAAAACCAGGAAAATCATTTTGGCACTACAGCATTTAAGAAGTCTTCTGAAGCCCTGCTTGGCTGCACAATCTGAAGAGAGAAGTGTGATGGAGGCTATAAGCAGGCAGTAATATGTCAACGAGACAGCCTGGCTGTCTGTCTCCTTCTTACGCACAAAGCCCAATATTTCTTTATTCTCCCTCTTCCATCACATCACTGGCACCACCTTCAGCAGATGACCACTAAAGTCTTCAAATCATTCACTGTGATCCATGTTCCTTTTTATCTGAACTGATTGCTCTCCTTTTGCTGTCTAGTCAACACGTGCAGAGAGCAGCATGGAAATCAAAGAGTTCTTTCAGATGCTGCTTCCTGGATGAAAATGTTCAGAATAGGGAAATCAGTTCACAGATCTTATCCAGAGGATCTTGTCCAGAGGACTTCAAGGGAAGTGGAAAAGCAGACTAAATTCTATATTGACTAGGAGGTTCAAAGAGTCTACAAATGTAGACTTGTGTTATTTATAATCTGTTCCACATGGAATTCCCTCTTAGGCCTGCCCTGGACCTATCTCCATGACTCAGAGAGAGGACCATGAATAAGGACAGAAAGTACGGGGTTCTACAATAAGGGGGAAATCTGAGAACTTTCACAGAGACACATGGTCTCTCTTTGTGGTGAAAGAGCCGGGTTGGTGTGCTTTACATTTCACTGAGAATGATCAGGTGCTCCTGGCACAAGAGGTTAATGATCAACTAAAACTGAAAATATTTGCACTTTAAAACCACATTTTCCTGTTATTCCTACAGTGCCTGCAATACCTCCTCCATGTGCTGATGGAGTACATCTCAGCTGTCTGCTTGTCCCCCTAGATTCTCATCATCCTGCACCTATAGGAGCGGTCGAACACAACACATTGCCGCAAGCCTATCCTAACCAGGGGAGCCACACTGCACTGATGGGGTGTTGTCTTGTTCTGAAAGGATAAGTGTCTGCCAAGGAAGGTAGGAGCCTCCCTTGAAATGGAGAATGTAAACCCTCTCCTGCCAAATTATTATAATTTTGAAATTAAGGGGCACTCAGGCAAAGATATGGGAATAGGAATAACAGTTCTTTACTAGGAAAATTTAAATGAAAATGTAGTAGTACAAAAAAAAGCAAGCAAACAGACAAAAAGAAAACACTGACAGAGTCAGAATACACCCCTGTTGGTCAGGGTGTTGGCAGCAGTCCAGTTAAGTCCTCCTGGAGTAACAGATACGGTTCTGTTGAGCAGTGATGCTGAAGAAGGATGTAATTTCCTCTGAAGGTCCAGGGGTGGTGAGATGGGGCTTGTCTTCCTCTGGGAATCCATTAGAAACAGACTGCCTTGGTGTTCTGACTCTCAGATTTTATCCAGGTAGGAATGCTGGGCTCCTCCCCCTTGTGGAGCATCTCACAATGGGATGATGTAATTTTATCAGCCATGCAGTGAGCCTCAATGGCCCATTAACAGCAGATATCCCCCTGGAGGGAGGATGGGTTGTGGAAGAGATAAAGAACACTGCCCCACCTGGTTTTAACAGGTGGTAATAGAATACATACCTTTGGTTACATCTTGCATTGCAACCTAAGACAGGTGTGAAAGCATCCATTGCTTGAAAATCTCAAACTAAAGCCCTAGATTTTGATGGTTAAATTTTAAAGGGTGTGCATCCTTCATTCTTAAATCTTGTTCCCACCCTGGAGGATAGAGTGGATGAAAGCCATTTACTAAGTCTTGTTTTCTTTCCAAACAAATCCTAGAGCTTTAAGCACACTTTTTATTTGTCATATTACTTAAAAGAGTAAGATGAAAGGGGCTGTCATTACGTTCACTGTATATCTTTCAGCAATTTGCCTAGCCCAAGCAGGAATGCTAGTGTTTATATCCTCTATATTTCACATAATACTCACTCTGTGGCCAGAAGGTCTATGTATTATTGTTATTTTTGGTTCAGCTTTCAGGGCTTGCATATTGCAAACAGCTTTTTTTGTTGTTGTTGCAAGGAGACAGTAAAAACTTTTGCATTTGACAATGTCTGTGTCTCTTGACTCAGTGCACTTTTGGAAAGGTCTCTCCTCTGGTGTGCACACTATTTCATCCTCCACCACAAGACAATTTAAAGTAAGATATTACCAGTCCTGCCAGCTTTCTCTAAATAAAGCCTGTGAGTCAAGAATGAGCTCAATATATGCATGACATGTATTGGCATAGACACACCAATGGGAGGGGAATAGTTAGGGTAATTTGGGACATCCTAGGAGACTTTGGGGAGAACTGTGGACCTCTCACTGGTCTTCCTTCAGGGACCTTCATTTTCCTGCATTTCAGACCATCAGCCTTCACAGACCCCAAATAAAGCACTGAAACTGAATGCCTGGACAGCGGGGTTTCCTATTTCTGCAGCTGCCACAGAGAAATAGGATGAGAAAGCAAAAGCAAAGATTTATTCTCCTTGAGGTGGTTTGAGATGCATCTGCCTCTGGAACAGCCAGTGCATGTCCTCTAGCAAAGGTACAGAAGGAGAGAACTGCCTTTGTTTTTATACACAAAGCCGTCCCTGAACCTGATAAGGAGAAATGTGGCATGGCTAAAATCTCTATTTATTGTTGATATGAGTCAGTTAATGTACTAAAATGCACGTCAGAATATACACCTTGGAAAAATGACTAATCAGACACTGTTTTAAAAAGTGCCTAAATTAATAACAGAGTAACATGGAATTCTTGTTTGGAAGTATCCATGTAATTTAAATGCCATTTAAATATCACTAATGATTTGAATCTTGTACAGTGTTTCAGAAGCATTCACATGCCTAATTCCCTTTAACATCAGAGCCTATAAGGCATAAAATTATCTTTGCAATAGTTTTCAAAGGTCTCAAATGCATATTAGCACTGAAGACAAAACACTGGTTTGTGGTTTTGTTGTTGTGAAATTTTATTTACTGGCTGTCTGTCTTTACCAAAAGTTTGTCCACTGGTTGCTGGCTTTTTTTTTTTTAATGTTCAAGCACTTTGAATAGTTTTGTTTGTTGTCAGTGTAACTAATCTCACAGATGGATTATTAGGCTTGTAAAATTTGTTTACATTTATAAATATTTTCTCTCATGGCTGAAACATTTTTGAGGGAGAAGTTTCTACTGAAACATTCCCTTTCTTTATAGAAAATGTACTGGTGTTTTGTTTGAAGAAGGCCACATGCCCTGGCTAGGCTGCCATGAACTGGTGTATGGCTGCACATACAGTACACGGTATACTTTTTTTGATAATTTTCTGCATCTCTCCCAGTCTCTGCTTCTTTTATTCCCACAAACCTTAGTAAACTGAAAGAGAAATACTATGAAGGCTGGAGCTTTCAAACCAAAAATGCAGCACTTGAAATGCAATAGTACAATCTCATCAATCCCTATTTTTTAGTGCCTTTTCTATGCCCAGTAGACAACTTTACTTTTATAAAACACGAGTCCTTGTCAGCCTTGAAAATACTGTTTATTGACTTTGTCACTTCTATTTCCTATCAGCTATTGCCTCTTGTATATAGCCATACACAATGCGTTTCCAAACAAAATATTAAGTATTTTTTTATGTTGCTCAAGAGATCTAATTCCAAAGTCAAACTATTCTCCAACTGTGCACGAGTGAAGGAGAAGTTTTTCAATATACTGTGGTACCATTTTGTACTGCTATACATCTGACATAAAAATAATGTCCACTGGGCTTGATCCAACACAGAGTGGCTTTTGTGTCTGTTGATCCTGGACATTTCCAGAGCTCCTCAGAGTGTCTAGTCAAAAAGTCTATTTTATATTCTAATGGGAGAAAAGTGCTTCCTTCTATGGCTGCAGACTGCCAAATTATGCATCCAATTTTCCTGACTGGCACTGCAATAATAGCTGCAGTAAAGATTTTAGTCTTTATCCCTAAAGCCAGTTTGGCATGAAAGATTGATAAGCTGATGACTCAAAACCAAATGTAGTATTTCATAAGAGAACATAAGCAGAAAGAGCTGGTGATTGTTTTCCCCTTTTGCACAGTAAATGAACTAACTAGCCAAATCCATTGTTAGGTATCTCTTAAAGGGCTTTTTTTCCCCCATAAATAACCCCTGCAAGTTTTGAAAATGAAATCAGCCATCACAGGCAGGCTTTTGAACATGCCGTCAGGGCTGAATGCAGTCAGCATGCTCAAGAAATCATTTGTCATGATTCAATCAATGGGCCAGAGCACAAATCTAAAGAAAGGCTGAAGTAGAATAAAACAGCATCAGGTTCCATGCATACAGTTTCACTTCAGAAAATTATTAATCCAGCAACAATTACATACTTATAGTATCCTACATATTAAAGGAAAAAAAATTGAAATAGGAAGAGTACTTTATTTATCAAAATAAGCTGATAATAATATCATAGCTGCAGCCAGAGATGTAGGCAGCAACAGGAAATTGCTGGACTGCCTCTGTTGATACCTTTCAGTACTGTGGATCCAAAGCTGGAATAGAGCCTTGATTCACTGAAGTATTTAAGCATGTGTTTCATTCCCAATGAGTTCAAAGAGACTTAATCTTGTCCTTAAAGTAAGCATCTGCTTAAATATTTAAACTGAGTGAGGACCTATCTTGATCCCATTTTTATTGGAAACATCCACTGACTTCCATAACTGCTGAATTAGACTCTTAAATAGGACTTGCAGAACTGTGGACCTGGGCTTTAGTCATTCACCTATTTTGCTTTAAGCATGCGTCCTGTGCACAGTCCATCAGGGGTATGTATTTATCCAGTCTTGGGATAGCTAACTGATCTCTTCTTTGTAGTGATCATTGACAGCCTGAAGTTGTGCTGGGGGGCTTAAGGTTGGATATGAGAAAAATGTTCTTCACTTGTTAGGCACTGGAACAGGGCCCCTAGGGCAGTTGTCACACCACCAAACCTGACAGAATTCAAGAACAGTTTGGACAATAGTCTCAGGCACATGGTGTGACATTTGGGGATGTCCTATGCAGAGCCAGGGGTTGGACTTGATGATCCTTGTGCGTGCCTTCCAACTCAGCTTATTTTCAGTATCCTTACTTGAAATCTCAGCTGATTATGATAGAGCCTGACTCAGCAAAATACTTGAGCATGACTGCACAAGCTGGATAATAAGATGAAGTTGGTTTCCGTTGGTTTAGGAATGCTCTGAATAAATACCACAGTTCCCACTTACTCCCAGTCCATTTTCCCAGAGGCCAAATGCAGCTGTGAGGACACGGGTGGAACAAGGTCATAAGGCTCATGGGGTTGGAGAGCAAAAGGGGCTCTGGCATTTTGCAGAGCCAGACCAGAGGCCCTGCTGCAGGGGCGGGCAAGGTGGAAGCAGTGGTGAAAGTGTCATGCTCAGCACACAAGGTTTGATAGGTCTTTATGTAGCCCCATTAAAGTCAATGAGAACGAAACACACACTTTGCTCTGCAGAGATGGGATTACTCATGCGCCTAAAATTAAACATGTGGTTAAGTGCTCTGCTGAATCAGGGCCAGAGAGATGGAAAATGAGCACTGCCAGTACTGATTCTCCCCCATCGTCTTTTCCACACAGCTGCCTCCTGACGCCTGCTGACTCTTTCGTAAATATGGACTGTAGCTATAGTACTATATTAATTACTAAAAGAAACTGGGCCATATCCAAAGCCCTGGCCTCACTGAGGTCTTAGACAAAACTTCCATTAACACCAAGATCATAAAAATGGGATTCTGTAGCATAAGAATGGAGTTGTTCCTAACACAATGGATGGAGATGAGGTTTCCTATGACAGAACCAAATTAGTGGGAAAGTACAACTACCAGATAAGTCTAGAGGAAAGGTAAATTTTCTGGTGAAAAATGTACATTAGAGAGCTTCTTCTACACTTTTCTTTTGTGTGCACTTAATCAGTTAACTTGTCAAATCTTTTCGTGTAAATAACTCTTACAGTACCAGAGATAATTATGTGTCTTTGTGTACAGATTACAGATAACAGATTGTGTACAGATTTATTATTAACACATTTGCTTATGTAACAGGTGTGTTAATAATCATTAATTTAATCCAACATACAAAAGATTTGTGGTTGCATCAAATTGTTTCTTTAGTTTTAAAACCAAAAATTCAAGCTAGAGTGGAATCTGTTTGAATCAGGGAAAATGTCATATGTGTGTGTTTGACATAAATGATTATTAATTTGACAACCATCTGGAATTTATGTTACATAAATTTGGTAAGTCACCATATTCTTACATTTCCTCACCACTTTCAGAATGACATTCCAAGAGTTGCATTCAACCTTTTTCTAGAATAGGCTATATTTCCTCTATTCATATAAGCATCCCATGAGAAAACAATTGAGGTAAAGCATATCATACAAGAATATAACTGGTACTACAGATATTATAGCATAATAAACTGTACTTTATATATATTTGTACCAGTTATAAAGCCAGTTATAAAGCTATGGGTGTTCTGATAAACATTGATGATAAGGCTATGATGTGCATTTTATTATCTTCGGAAATGTGGGCATTTCTGATTGAAATAAGCACTGAAAAGTAGACAGGATGCAGAATTTTAGAAAATGTTGTCTTCCCCTCTCACAGTGCAACAAACTTTAAAAGACTTTAAAACTGCTTACCGTGTGGTTTGTTCTGTTAAACTAAATCAATATCAGAGTAAAGACACAGGAATTCCAAGAATTTCACACAGGTTATTTAATTTAGCTGTTTCTCCACTTGTTACTGTGTTATCAGTGTATTACTGATAATTGCCTTTGAACCAACAAAGTAAAATAGAATTAGAATTGTTAAAAGCTTGATGATATTAGATAAATACTGGTATGTAAGAATAAACTATGATGTCAAATAGGTACTACATATAGTATATAGTAGACACTACATAATAATTAATAATAACCAATAATAGTAATGCAATGCACCACAATCCTTTAAAAAAGTGGCATCTTTCATTACTGCCAGTAGATCTGGGTGTACAAGAGAAGATACTCCAGCTACTTGCTTTTTAATGGAAAAAGTCTGTTTCCAGGCTGGACACTTATCAGTGAGGCTTTGTTAGATACAGACTAACCCCAGGAAATGCAGAGCTGGGTACATACTTCTGCCATGCTCCAGAAGACCATAAAGCCTCTACAACCATGCCTCAATATTTAACTCCTTCTTTCTTGGTTCTTGCCTTGATAATCATCATGGAAAACGTGACCCATGACAGTTGGTCTGTGTTGCTTTTTGTCAATCCTCACATATTAAATGCATTCATGTTAGGTCGGTGGTGTTTTAGGCGTAAAGGGGCAAATACAAATGTCATACAAATGAAAAACTAATTAATGTCCCTTTCCAAAATGAAAAGAACTTAGCCTTCACAATGTCCTTATCTTGCAAGAGCCACTTTTCTTTAGTCATTGATCCATACTTACACTTACCCAGTTGAAATCTGAAGATGGAGAGAAGCAGATCCATGTTAAACTTCTTTCCTGTAACAGACAGCTGAAGAACACAGTGGCTAAAACTCAAAAAGGCTGTTGTCTGTCAGACTTCCCTGTTGAACAGTAGACCTGGGAGTTTGTGTTTGCTTTTTTTGGCTGTACAAAAATCACCTTGAGCTGAGCTCAAGTAAAATGCATTTTTAAAAAATACACTTCCCGCCCACCCCACCCCCGGCATTACTGTTGATAAGGCAATGAAGAGTGTTTAGGGAATGTAATCCAGGAAAGATGGCAGAGGCTTTTTTTGTGGCTACATTAATATTAGAGTGGCTATAACCCTTACATGACCAGCTTACTTTAAGAGATAGTGATATTGGATGAATAAGCTAAAAGGCCTGGAAGGAGATGAAAGCAAACAATGCTGCACTGTGGTGTGCAGCAACAAATGCCCGGGCATATCCTAGGGGAAGTACTGACCTGTGACAGTTTAGTCCTGGCACTGAGGTATGTAATTTTTTCTCTGCCTTCATCACAATCATCTTCTTCCCCACTTCCCCTAACCATTTTACCATGCCTATTTTTATTCTTTTTTCATATATTTTCAATATGTGTATTTTCTCTGAGTGTTGCAGAAAATAATCTACTGTACAGGAGCCAGGATTGAGAAGCCTGCATGATTTACCCATGCCACAAGTAAAGACTAGAAGCTGGAATACCTCTGTCTATCAGTTTTTAGAGTGGTTTCAAGAAGATAAGAACCCTCTGTATAATGTAGCTGAAGAAGCCATTTAGCCTGCAAGGCAGACAGGACATGTCAATTAAGAATGACCTAGTTTCACTGGACTGGTGGAGATTAGGGGTATTCTCTGAAATGCTGGAAAGCAACCACAAATCATATGGCTCTGCTTGGGAAAACTACCTATGAGAAGTGGGATTAATTTTGGCCTGAAAAATGAAGTTTTGTCAGTTTGGACAGCTATCTCACAGAGAGTCTGGTCTGTGGCTGTTTACCAAGCAGCAGGTGATGAGTTAAGGGGTCACAGTGCTAGATTCAAGTAATAGAATTAAAGAGTGGCTTGTCATTTTATCTTCCTGATAGAGGGAGAGCAATACAAGATTAGGAAGTATGAGGTAAGAACCACAAACAAAGCCTGGAAGGATGACTTGTTATGGTTTAGGATCATATGAGAATTCTTGAAAGAGTGTCAACAAAATCTGGGTGTGGTAAAAGTGCGTCCTAGCAGAAGGTCTTAAAGCAGGCAACAGAACAATAGCAGGAGTTTATGTGGTCTAGACCAATGGCCAAATACAGGAAACCACAAAGTGCGCTTGCTGGCAGAGAGGAAGAAGTGCCTGAGAGCAGAAAATCGCTGTGACGGCCAAGCAGTATCCAGGAGGGACCCAGACACTTCCTCACAGAGCACCAGGAACTATGTGGGTGACCCTGGCTCCATGTTCTCAAGGATGGATCAGGACAGATGCCAGCAGTGGAAGCAGCATCCCTGGGGGAGGGAATACAAGGGGGGAAAAGCACAGCAGCAGGAGGGAAAGTCGAAGCTATACATAAATACCCATTCCAGAGTTACCCATCACACAAAGTGGTCTGTAAGATCAATTGGGGTCTGAAAGCAGTTTGTCCTGCAAATGACCTTGTGAAGGAGAGCAGCTGCTTAAGGGCTCTGTGTCAGCTAAGGAAAACAGAAGTCTTTAGGATTATGTCAGAAAGTGATTGGTGTCTGTAGATGCTCCCCCCTGGATCACCATCACGCAATGACAAAGAAGAAAATCTAAGGGTCATACTGGCTGTGACCACAGTGGTCCAGGTGCACAAGACTGCAGGTGAGCCTGATGACCCAGCATCTGGGCAAGGAGTAACACTTACTGAGGTGTCAATGGGACTGAACAGATAAAAAATCACTAGGTGGACAAGCACAAGATAAACTTGCAGCACATGTGAGTGTCTGTGCTAGTTTGAAAGCAAAACCAGTGA
>VYXD01012630.1:112643-124431 GCA_013397195.1 Hylia prasina
CAACAGCTCATGAAGATGGTGATGGAATACATACTTTGGGCACATCTTCACATTTTTTAGCCTAGGACAGTGTCACATGCTTTTTTTTGGTAAAAACTAACATACTGAAAAATACACTAAAACACAAAACATATAACCTTGATTTACAAGACTTAGGTTACCCTGCTGTTCTCAGTGCATGCAGTTAACCTAATGGTGTAACTTGTAGCTGACTTCTCTGATACAGCTGAATGGCCAGAAAGCTACAGCGTGGGATCTGCCAAAACATCCCTACAGAAAAGCATTGCTTTTTTTGATTGCTGCTAGCAATTTAGTGTTGTCTGAAGCCTTGGACAGCAGAAGCAATTGGTATTTTGCCAAAGCAAAAAGGAACGGGTGTTTTACCCAAACTGCTTGGAAAGATTCAACTCTCTTTGTGTTTCACACATACCTCTACAATGTATCCAGAGCACCATGGAGGCAAAACAAATTCTGTATGTGAGTCAGAGAGGAGACTGAAACTGAGAAGTCGTGGAAGTTAGCTGGATTTGCCTGAAAAACAGGGTGGAAGCAGAGACTAGTATCCAGTCCTTTGCCATCCAGCAGTGATAAGGAAGGAGTGACCACCAAGGGGCAGCATTTTCTTAATTGTTTTGTTATGTTGTTTCTGAGATCTGCCCTACTATTCCTATGACACCATTCAGATGAAAGAAAGAAAAGAAAAGAAAAGAAAAGAAAAGAAAAGAAAAGAAAAGAAAAGAAAAGAAAAGAAAAGAAAAGAAAAGAAAAGAAAAGAAAAGAAAAGAAAAGAAAAGAAAAGAAAAGAAAAGAAAAGAAAAGAAAAGAAAAGAAAAGAAAAGAAANAGGGACCACCAAGGGGCAGCATTTTCTTAATTGTTTTGTTATGTTGTTTCTGAGATCTGCCCTACTATTCCTATGACACCATTCAGATGAAAGAAAAGAAAAGAAAAGAAAAGAAAAGAAAAGAAAAGAAAAGAAAAGAAAAGAAAAGAAAAGAAAAGAAAAGAAAAGAAAGAAGTGGTTGTGAAAATTGCCTTGAGAGCTTGTAAATGACAGTCAACAAGACAGAGCCCAGCACTGGCCTCTTTTTGGAGATATGGAGTAGAGAGGTCACAGAATCTAGAGAAGATTTGTAAATTGCCCTGACTTATGTGGAAGTATTGATTGATATTTTACATTTTAATGTCACGCAGTGCAAAAGTCTGATTAATAGAACAATTAAATTCCCTTGCTTCCAGCAGAGACCTGAGCCTTCATTTTGGTGGTTTTCTTTCAGTACCATAATGTTTAGCTAGTTTAAAGGTGTTTTTTAATTTAATTTTAATGAAAGTAAATAATATCCAAATTTTACAGAGATACAGTGAAAAATTATGTCACATTGTCAGCAAAACCAATTAGATTATGGTCCTTTAATCACTCATGTTGAGCATGCAGTCCCTGATTCAGCAATGTATTTAAGTGTGCTTTGAATTTTAATTATGAGTGACGATCATTGTTATTCAGAAAGGTGTTTAGGCATATGCTTATATGTCTTGCTGAACTGAAACTTGAGAGCAATTAGAAGGCTTCTGGCACTTACCTAAGAGCAATCGAGGGTGAGTCATAGTAGTGAAACTGAAGCTGTGGTCACAGAAAGTTACTGAGTAGAGCAGTCTCCTAACCCTGAATTAATAATCAAGAAAGAAAAAAGATCTGCTTATCTCAGTCTTCTGATTCCATAAGTGTCTTTTTCTTTGGTTGAAACTGCATTATTTTACCAGGGTCCTTTCATTTCTTGTCAATCAAGGATGATGAATATAGGAATGTTTGTTTTTTTCATCACACTTTCCACTGGACAAATAATTCCCAGCATGCAGGGTTAGCTGTTGGACAAACTCCTGCTGTAAAACCAGTTGAAAGACTCCCATTGATTCTGAGGAAAACAGCTTCAGGCCCTGGGTGAGTCACTGCATGGGCAGCCCTGGTCTCAGCACTTCTTGTGTTGCCTCTCTAATATGGCAGCAGATCAAGGTCTTCTAGCCAGTGACTAACAAATGCTTAGATTGGAGAATCACTTCCTGATCCCAAAGTCTTCTGACAGCAGGCTGCTGCCTCTTTCTAGCTGTTTCCTTCTTTCTAGATGTCCAGTCATCAGTGTGAGCTACTCTAGGATGGCAGACTGTCTCTAAGAGCACCTGGCAGGGCTCTGGCAAGCACTGTTCTTGGCACTACTGCTCCACTTGCCTCATCATGATACTAAGGGAAGAATTTAACCCCCTGTCAACTCAGAGTAATAAATGAGAGAACTCCCCAGCTGATTATCAGCTCTTTTACCTTCAATGTCCAGAACCATTTAAATCTTACTATGACTGATTAAAAAACATAATGGAAAATTGATTTTTTTTCTGTGTTATAGGGGGAAAATCAATGCAGATTAAGAACAAGAGAAACCAAGAGTTTATATCCTAAACTGCAGGAACACATGCTTTCTAATGCCTCCTAAGTCTCTGCACTGGTAAAATAATCTCAAACAAACTTGAAGCAGATTGAAAATAGATGGGGTGTCTCTAAGTGAAAAGAGACAGTTATCCTCTGCACCTGCTAACAAACACAGTTCCTTTTTTTGTTATGAAATGTCTCTAACCTAAAATACTGCCTGAAAGTAAACTCCTTCATCAATTCATGATGAATTCTTCAAAGGCATTTTGGAAGACACTCTAAACCATTGGCTTTATGGTAGCTGTATTTAGGATTTCAGGAGAGAGAATACTGCAATCAGAAAGGAAGACAGACAGAGGAAATTATTACCTTTCAACCCCTGTGATTTTGAAAGAATAACATGCTTCTTTCTTGATCTGTTATATTATATACTTACAGAGTAAAATTTGACAATGTGGCATTGAACTGTAACTGCCTGCTGAAGTGATATCATCCTCTATTGTATACCAGGAACTTCTGGACCTAGGAATTCTGTGCCCTTTCTAGAATGCATCCTCCCACTGCTTTTGGATTAATCACTGCATGCTCCCCTCTGTACTTTCCAGCAGAAATGATTAATGGAAAGGGTGGATAGCCATGTCCTCACTGCTGTGTAATCACTTCTCTTCATTTAGAATAAAGGTCAATTTTGACAGCAATACTGGTTTTTTTTAAATTATTGTTTTCCTAAGTTCCTCAAGCTCTTTTGACAAACCTAGGTAAGTTTTCCTCGTTTCTGAAGTTGTGCAGCCACACATATTTATTCCTCATGTAAAGCAGGAAAAAAAGTTGTTGCTGCAGGGCTCTGGACATTTAAGACCTGCTAAAAGTACAGCACCAAGTAGGTACTTTTTCTGGTGGCAATGAGTGCATATCTGTCTGAGGATGTAGAGCTGAGCTTGCTGTTCAGTTTTGGAGGCCTTCCCAAACACTTCACCATTTCACCTGATAAGCAAAGTAGGCTGGGAAAAATGCTAGGCACTAATTGTGGCAAAGATTGTCCTGTCTCCATTTTGACAACGGGATTAAGAAAACATGATTTCTAATGGCTACACTGAGAATTAGGGATGTTTGACATCTGTTTCTGTAATTCTGCACTCCATAAATGTTCTAAAAAGCATCCAAAGGCATCAGATTCTGTGCTGGGAACACCAGAAGAAATACCTCGAGGAATATAACTGGGAAACTGGGCAGTGCATATAATGGGTACTGCCCTACAGACCTGCCTGCAGCAGGACCCTGAGCTCAGCATTGCAACCCTATTCTCCCTTTTTTCCATCACGTCCTCTGCTGTGTGTTTTCGTCTATCCACTGCCAAACTTGAAACATCAGAAAACTTATAAACTCAAACTAAAGCATTTGGCTTAAAAAGCTGCAATAAAATTGAACACTGGAGAATATGAATCAGATAAATGTGTCCCTGTGACAAGAGTTTGTTTTTTCTATTGAAAAATAATTTGTTATTCCATCTGTTTTGCCACTGAAGGTTTGCTTTTAGAAAACACCTTATAGAGACTATCAGAAATTTTCTCTGAAGCTGAGTTCAAATTTGTGCAAAAATTAGACATTTCTCTTTTATGATGTGTGTATAAATAACATCACAGCAGTCTCCCCACAGAATGTATGGCAAAGATGGAGATACATTTACAGATAACCTGTGTAAGCTTTGGTACCTTTGTACCAAAGCAATGATGATGTAAGTTAGCTAAGGATTTGCTCCTTGTTCACAAAACTGGCTCACGGCTCAGTTCCTTTTTTGCTGGTAAAGCTCTTGGCTTACCACCAGTACTTTTGGAGTCTTATTTGATAGTCCTTCTGCCTGGCTGGTGCTGCTTGGTAGCCCTGGGGCAACACTTATCTGGCACTATTTATGACTAACTTTTGTCAGAACCCTTTTGAAGTTGAATTCTTATTGAAGGAGGGTTGGAATTGCAAATAAATAACCTTTTTTCTTATCTGATTTCAGCCATGGCCAGGGGAAAAAATACTTTGTGGGTTGTTTGTGGATTATTTGTACACACAGAGGATTGTCACAGGAACCTTGAAGCCAACTACCATCTGCTGCTGCTAATGGAAACTGTCTAAACCGGCCCAAATTCAGTAAGTCTCTCAGATCAAACCATATGAAGAATGAAGAATTTGCAGTCAGTTAAGTTTTCAAAATGGCATTCTAAAATGTGTGGGTTTCTTCCAAGTCACTCGCTAAAATATGCTGCAGTGTACAACAGCGCAGTGCTGAGGGTGAGTCTGGGGAAAGAAGGGCTAATTCTGAGGTAATGGAAAAGACAGTTTCTTCAAAACAGTTGCAATATGCCCAGTGATTTGGATGGGTCTATACATTGTGGGTGCTGGAAATAGGCTGGAGAGCCAGGAATCACCTGGGAAAATGTATTTCAGTGATGGACTTTAGTAACACAAGACAACTGAGCAGACCTACCTTGCATGTTCGTGTGATTAATAGCTGTGGTGAAGGGTTAGTGAGTAACAGCCTGATGCCAAATGGATATTAATGGGATCAAACCATGCATTTGGCAGATATAGGAAGGAGCATTCATTGTTGTACACAGAATAAAGGAGAGTGTGGCAGCAACTCCCCGAACCCCCAGTAGAGCTCTGGCATGTGAACAAGAATCTGGCTGTAACCCTGCACAATAAGGACCACGCATGTACACATGTGCACACAATTACATGGCATGAATGTAACAAGAGAAAATTGAATATAAAATATTACAGAAAGCCAATAATTCTGGTTTATGTCTTTCTCCTTGATGCATAAGAGAACCTGGCTATTTTAAAACCTGGGTTCTATTTACATAGCCAAATTTAATGCTCTTTCTTGTGCGAAATATGGTAGGAAGGAATTTAAAATGTCAGCATTCTCTAAACCTGTTTATCTCTTTTCATATCTCCTTCTATATTAAGGAATAGACACTAGATGATTAAACTGTGACACTTCTGCTGAAGATACAAGTTATACCAGCTGCAAACATGATCCAAAATCTCTGACAATGTACCTGCCCTACAAATAAGGATTTAATCACATGATAGCCAGCATATGGGAAAATCCTTTTGTCGATCATGCAGATTGCATCTTTTACTCATTTGCTGATTCAGGAAACTAAATTAAGGCCTTAACACAGGAAGTCATTATTTTCCATGAGATGTATTCAGTAGGACATTGTTGCTTTCCAAAAATTCCTAATGGATATAGAAAGGAATAACATTCTTTTTACCAACTTTATCTAAAAATTCTAACAAAAACAATCTCGTGAGGCTGAGTTTTCCTCAAGGTCACCAGAGATTGATGAAATCTCTAAAAGTTTGCTATTACCAGTGCAGAAAGACCTTGGTATAAGCCAGTTTGTTGATGGTAAATTTCATGGCAGCTAGAGCTAGGTATATTTTTCAGGGTAAACCTTCCCAAGCAAACAAAGTAGCAAACATTACTAGAATAAAAAATAAGAAGAGATTTGATAATTATAAAGCTGCTACTTTGCAAAACATAGAGAATTCTCTCCTCCCTGCCAATGTATGTGGGAGGGAAAAGTACTGAAACAGAGTGTCCAAAGAATTTTACTTTTGGTGTGCACACTGGAGATTACAACCTTCATTTCATTGCATCCTATGGCACACATCAATGTAACTGGAATCCAGCATGTATATGCAATAGCTGGTAGCCAAGTAATCGACTCATTGTTCACAGAGAGTATACAATTCTGTATCTATCTGTTCATGTGACACAGCAGGGGAGAAATCTGGGTCACCTGCATTTCCTGAGTCACTGCAGTCACTTAAAAGCTGCAAATGCTCCACTGAACTGATTAAACTTCTGCTACAAATCCTGCACACAAAAGACCCCTCACGTTTCATATTTTGCATTTTATTTGAAAATAAAAGAAGGAATTAATTGCCTTATGTCTAAACCAACGTAGAAATGTCCTTAAACCACTAAAAATGCAGTAATGTATTTATTTCATTAAAAATTCAATTTAATGTGACTTTATTGCTAGCATGTGCTAATTATATTTTGACGTATGGAGACAGAGGCCATCTGAGATTTTAATTCAGGATTTCATGTATACAGACAAGATGTTTCCTGGAATTGAGCAAGTAGATGAGAAGAAACATTAATACCTGCTAATTTAGTCTGCTATATTGTTAATTAAGAACCTAGAACTCCCTGAATTATCCTCTCTGGGCTTGTCTATATTGCAGTAAAAAATGTCATTTGGTTCCAATATTATTATGAAAAATCAAACTGACTCTGTTTAGATGGGTTCAAAGGTTTACTCCCTATAATAATTTTACCTTGTTTATTTAACTCTTGAGAACTGTGCTTGTGCTGGTGTTAGATATGTTTTGGTAATGTTGACATATTCCCTCTGAAATAAGAGTAATCATGATTTTCTGGGCTTTACTTCATGCTTATACAGCAGGAAGCCAGGATTGTACTGAAGTAAAGAAGTAAATTAGGTTATTCCATAGAAAATCTGCAGGGATTGAGGTGGAAATTACGCTTGCATCTTTGGCTGCTATTGCTGTGCTGTGGGATGAAGATCTGATCTTGCTGCCATAGAGATGAATCATTTTTTGTCCAGTTTTCACAGCCAATATCCCAGGCTGTACATTTGAAGGACAAATGAAGTAGAAGTAGATAGAGCTAGAGTAAAAACTGTCTTTCAACATCTGCATCACAGGGGAAGTGTCAATAGCCTGAAAAGTAGAGGAGTTATGGACAGCACAATGTTTTGCTTATTTCTATGGGAAGGAAGATGACAAGGAACAGATTTTCAGCTGCTGATGAAACTTTTCCATTTACTGGGCAATACAGCTGCCAAGAAATGATGATAGGCAGGATATGATACAGAATTCATACACCCTATCCTCCACCTGCACAAAATCCAGGCTGTGCACCACAGACCTCCTGATTATGTTGCAGGCATCCATCTGTCAAGTAGGACTTTTCTCAGAATTAGTGTCCTAGGCCAAATTAATCCCTGAGATAATTCCATTGTGTTTTGTCTAAGGAAATATCAATTACTGTGAATGGAAGGATGATCTCATGATGAAAGCAAATGAATGACCTGGAGTCATGGCTGGGATCTTGGATAGATTCCTCTTCTGCTGTAGAGTTCTCATATGATTTGGATAAACTGACACAAATGCCAGTTGCCTCAATTTCCACCTATATAAAATGAGGTTAACTCTAATTTACTTCCAGAGCCATCTTTTAAGGACCTGTATTTCTTTGAGCTGTTTTGATAAAAAGAACTACAAAAAAGTCGAACCTAACAAAACCAAACCAAAAAACCTCCAAAAACCAAAAAACCACCCAAAACTGTTCTTTATACTGCTATTTTTATGAAGTGTGAGAAAATCAGTAAGAGGATCATGTTCTGGGAGATGACAAATAGACATATCTGCATTTAGTAAGTTTATACTGTCAACTTCCTCTGAACAAGAAGGATTAAAAACTCTTTTTGATCTCTCTCTGAGTTATCTCAAAGGACATGGGAGATAAATATGCAAAGTAGATTAGGATTAGTCTAGAATAGAGTAATATTAAGAAAATAATCCTTGAAAATTCAGAAGAAACTAAAAATTACCTTTTTCTCTGCCAGTGAGATATGCTCACCTATGAGTCACACAAATGCCCCTGCATGTGTTGTGCATACAAGAACTTCCCTTGAACTATCTTTTTTTCTCTGTTGAGACAGTCTGCATAATTAGATTAGGTCAAGTTAAAAATGCATTGGTTTTCTCTCTCCCTCTCTCCCTCTGTCTCCCCCTCTCTCTCTCCAGCTCTGCAGCAATACTCTAGCTCCACTGACTGATCTAAAGTAGGAACTGGTGCCTCCCAATAATGTACATCCTTAGGAAATATGTTCAGTTAAAATCTCTTCCAAATACTGATGGAAGTCCTGTGTGTGCTTGTTTTACCTGCATCTGTTTCATTTTGATTGTAATATTTCATATAGATATCCACAAAATTTTACAGTTTTGTACTGTAAAAGTTGAAACTTATTTTTACTTTGGCTGTCATTGCTGATATTATTATCATAACACTAGCAAAAAGGAAAAAAAAAAACAACAGTTTCTTAGAGAAAGCTGAAATACTGGGGTCTTTGAAGATTAACATGATCTTATTAGCATGAAAGGAAAACAACAGCTTGGATCCTAGTCCACAGAATCCAACAACTTTACTTCTATGGATCAGTAAGTAATTGTGAAAGTATCACTTGGCTAAAACATTCTCCTCTACTCCTCTTTCTCCACTTTTGATGAAGTAAAATCACTTTTTCCTTTCTTAGATAACACCAGTTTATTCTTGACAGCGTGGATGTTTTGAAATGCACCAAAGTCTACATTTCTGAGGTTCATTAAGCTACATCTTTGGGTATCATTTGAATTGTTCAAAATTAGGCGCAGGATGTTACAACATTTCTTTAACGGTATCTGAGCATAAGAACTGGCAAAAAAATTAAAAATCCCACTTAATTATTACTATAATAACATTTAATATCCAGTTACCTCATTCTAATCAAAACCTCAGCAGCTTTCAAGAGGTTAGCCTTTCTCTTCTCAGATGCTTTAAGGAAGTTGGCACAAATATCTTTTAAGAGCTCCAGCAAATGAACCCAGTGTATAGAAATTGAAGTGTCTAATCTAATCTGTTGAGGGATCTGTACCACATGCATTACCCTGACATTTAAGGTCTCATAGTCAGGGACCAGTTAACCAAATCTGTCACTGTGACAGACATGTATTTCTACATGCTGTGCCACAACTTAATCTTTCAGGCACCGTTTAGGTGAAATATCTTGTAACACAGTGACTCAGAGTCCATAATGTCTTTAATGAAGAAATTTCTCAGCTGGTATTAAAACAGATCATTGTGATTGTCATATTTGCAATAAAGCAAAACAAAGTGAATTTGTCTACTAAGCTGTACACAGTAGACCAGCTGTTAGACTATGTAACTCCTGTTATCTTTACAATTACTGTTGCTATTATTATGTGTTACTACAACCCTATACCTCTTCCCTCCTCCCTGGCACCACCACCTGTGACTTTCTGGAGGTAAAGACTGTTTTTGAAATATCTGCTTAGTGACAGATCTGAACTTCTAAATTAGCTCTTCTGACACCTTGTGGTTTCTGTACATCACATTGTAAATCTGTTGTGAGTCAGAATGTTGTCTGATATCTCTCAATGATATAGTAAAATATAATGTTTTTCATAACTACATGCATTTAATACTTTTATTCCAAGAAGAGAAGGAATTCTTTTATCATGATTTGATTTCTATCCTCTTGTCTTCTTTTGTGGTGTTGTTTAACAGGGTCAATAATTTTTATGTTCAATTTGTCTCCAGGTTTCTGCACTGGCTCTTTATGGCTGCTGCTGCTGCTGGCATGGCCTGGCTTGTGGAGTCCCAGAGCTGACAGGTGGGGTGGTGCATGCACATGTTGCCATCTATATCTTTCTACAAAGCAGGTTATCTCCATTGGAGACAGCTCTTGCCATTGGGAGGAAACTTGTCCTTTGTTTATAGAGAAATGTCTCCGCAAGATACAGACTTTGTGGATTCCTGTAGTGTAGCTAAATCTACTTGGACAGGCTGGTTCCAGTCACCCTGGAGCACTTGGGGTGTCTTGGGGAACAGGCACTCTCTACACAGTCTACATATTTCATCCCACCCTTTCTTGACATTTGCTTTTATTAGACACTGCCTGGCTTTGTTAAACTTTTTTTCCTCTAGGATCTATTTTGTTGCTAAAGCTTTTCTGCCAGACCTCATTTACCACAGTCAGTAGTCCTACCTCTTTGAAGAAAAAATACATATGCTTTTGATGGATAACAAGTGGCTTAGTGGCTTCTGCCACTATGACTCAGCAGCAATTATACTGCTTTTTATGCAGAGTTTATTAGGATGCTCCAAAGAAGGAGCTGTACAAACCTAGTATGTGAATTCAGCAATTTCACTTCAGCAAGAAGGACTAAGTCATGATGACTGGGATCTTGGCAGTAGGTCCAGAAGCATATTGAGAATTGGTGGTTGAAAGGAAGGATCACAGGTTTTCTGACAAAGAGTACCAACTCTTAAAAATCTAGGTTACTATGTTCAGTGCTTCAGGCTGAAAAGTTTAATGCCAGATTCATGTGATCTGCTAATGGGTTCAATAAGGCCCCTCAAAGCCTTAATATTCTGAAAAAAATGCACCCTCCCCCCATGTCTGCAATTACCGCCACTGATGGTGATAACACACTCCCTGAATCTAAGTAGAAGCAGCTGAGATGTTTGTGACACTTGGGGCAGACTTTCCAGGAGCACTTAAAGCATTGCTTGATAAGAGGTCTTAATGCACTTCATATATTTTGAGGTTGAAAAGAACAGCATTAAATAATCACATAGGGGAGAAAAAAATCTTGTTAAAAGCTCCCCAATTTATTAGACACAGCTTGATGAACAGACTCCCATTCTTTTGGGACAGCATGATGTGCCACTTGATGGAAATCATGAGGAAACAGTTACAGAAAAGGGCTGGCTAGCAGCAAAAGGAGGCAATGTTTTAAAAACGCTCTATAAAATGAAATAATCAGCTTGATGGACCCAAATCCCTTCCATAACTTCATGCCTCTATATCTCATGAATTCTGGAAGACTGTTTCAGTGCATTATTTTCCACAGCTGGCTTTCCTTTCCAGTCTATGTATCTGTTCTACTCAAAGTGTGCATCTCTGGCTATAGCCACCCCACCTCTCATGGGCAGCAGTTGTGGGGCTGTGCTGAGGGAGCACCAGCTTGCAGTACTCCTTGCCTTGGGGTGTGTTTGCTTCCGACCCTCTCAGCCAAGTTCCAGTGATTTTGCGTAACTGTAAGCTAAGAGATCCCTATGGATGTTCACACTAATAGAAGGAGAAATAGCGAGCTGCGGGCAAGTGTGGAGTGGAGCCCTCTGCTCTGGCATCCCATCCCCAGTATAGGTATAGCCCTTCTCTTTCCTATTAATCTGACCCATTCAGCAGGGCTGAGTAAAAAGAAAAAAAGGGGAGAGAAGGAAAACAGGAAAACAAGGAAAATAAAGACGGGAAAAGGAAGAAGAGAGAAAAGGAGAACAGAGAAAAAGGGAAAGGGGAAAAAAAAGTCAAAGAGAAATAGAATGGCAAAGGAAAATGGGACAAGGAGAAAAAGGGAAGGAAGATAAACCCTGACAGAGCGCAGCTGGGAGGAGAACACGGCCCAGCCCACGGCCCACCCCGCGCCTCCGGTGCCGGCGGGGGCGCGGGGCCCGCTCAGCCTCCGGCGCGCGGGGCGGGGCGGGGCGCGG
>VYXD01012630.1:124729-159931 GCA_013397195.1 Hylia prasina
GCCCGGGGCGGCGCCGGAGGGTCCCGGTGGCTCCGGAGCTCCGGGCGGCCGCGGCGACACCCTCCGCTCCTGGGGCTTTGACAGCTCGGCCTCGGTCCTCTCCAGCCCCACGCAGCCGGAGGGGACCCGCCGTTCGAAGTTGGCATGTCCCGGGCTGATCCCTAATGCGCGGTGTCAGCGGGGTGCCCGGCCGCCTCCCGTCCCGTGCCCCCGCTCCGCCGGGACCGAGCGCCCGCGGGAAGTTGCCGTCCGCTGCCGGGCTGCGCTGGGCGGCCGCGGGGAGCGGAGCCCCGCCGGCCGGGAGCGACGCTGGGCTGGCTTGGGCTGCCCACCTGCTCCTTTCTTGGCCGAACCTGCCCGCCGGAGCTGCGGAAAGGCGCTGTTCTTGGTCGGGGGAAATTCCGATTTGTGCCTTTTCCGGTGACTTAATCTGATCGCATTTAAAACAGATGTATAATTATAATGTATTGTTAGGGAGAATAGCACGCCTGGCTAAACTTATTAACCGTCCTGGGGTGATTCATGCTCCGCCAGAATGAAACCATCCAAAAAGTGAGCAGGAATTGACTTTGACAGCGTTTCATCAGTCTCTCTCCTCTGTGGCCAGAGACCGTCCGCCCCGGGGGCGGGTGGCTGGGGGGCTCCGCCGGGCCTGGCAGTGCGGCTGGAATCCTGCGGGAGCCGGCAGCTGGCCACGCGTGCGGGAGTGAGAGACGGGGCGAGGAGTGCCCCTGGGTGGGTGTGTGAGCGGAGAGTCTTACGGCGCGGCTCAGGTTCACGGTGCCAGCGAGCTCCCTGAGCAGCTGTCAGGCAGGGTTGGTGCCTTGGAGCCTTTGGTGTGAGAGGAGGAAACGCGAGGAAGCACGGCGAGGTGGGATGATGGATGTGCCTGATCGGGAAGATGTTTGCTGGATGAGTTGAACTTCCCGGCGCGCTGACGGGATAAGAAAGGGTCAGATGTGTCTTTGATTAGGCATTTGCCTTGGAAAATAACCTGCCTGTCCTGCAGTAATTAGTTACTAAACTTGGAATTTTTCTCCCTTAAGCGGTATTACAGTGCACCTGCCGTGTTTAAGATCTGTCACGGCTTCCAGAATACTCCCCCCTGTTTTCAAGGCTTGCTACTATTAAACCTATTATACTGGAAGTAAATGCCAAGTGTTAGTCCTGGTATAGGTCTCTGGCTGGGAACAGAGTTGGCTGCAGAATGTGGCAATTCAGGCTTTAGCCCTCCAGGTCATTTACATGTACTTGAAGCCTTGCGAGCAATTAAATGGTTTTAGGTTTCTGTGAGTCGTCCAATTTTCAACAGTGCTTTTTCTTAAACCTATTTTAAAGTTTTGAAGCTTCATTCATAAACAATGAAAAAGTCCGCTGTTGCCCTTAAGTGTCAGGTCTGAGTTGGATCAATAGGAAATTGTGGGTATTTTGATACACTGGTGCTGTTTTAAATTCGCTTATTATAGTTAAGAACTGCAGGAGTTGTGGAATATTTATATAACCCTGCGTAGCGTATATTGCAATGTTTGGGCAAAACTGGGTTGTTTAAGCACAAACTTAAAAACCTGCCCTGCAGGCCAGTTCAAATGGACTAGGCATGGAAAGCAGTGTGAAGTACTTTCTGGTTCTGTTGATGTGGAGGTCAAGGTTACTCCTGATCTTGCCTGAGTGTGCTTTAATGCAGTTAGAAAAAAGTGGTATTTGAGTGTCATCTCTGAAAGTGTGAAAAAGATAATCACATACTGATTTTGCTAGTATTAATCCCACACTGTTTAAAAGATGTTCTGAAAGACTGCTTTGTTCATGTGTTTACCTCCTAAATAAATAAAGTACTTCTCATCATTGTAGCTAAGATTTAGGCATTGACTAGAGTGCTCTGAAAGCCAGTTAATGGCGTATCTGTATGTAGGGTCATCTAATTAGGATGTTTTTCAATTGCGGCACTGGAAGGGACAAGGCAGAAAGGGCTGTTTCATGCTAGTGATTGTTGAACTAGAAAGGGTTATGTGTTCAAAGAGGCAGCCTCTCAGACCCAAAGTATTCTTTTAAGTGTAATCACAGAATCTTGCTGCCCCGCAGGAGCCGGCTTGAAATGTAACAGTGGAAAAGGAGGTCGATGCTGGAGCTGCAGGACACAGTCTTCCATGTGGGAGATAGATCATGCTACTAACTTGAACTGAACCAAGATTGTGCATTTAGGCTGGGAACCAGCAATGTCTGTTTTAGGAAGGCAGCATATTGCCATATTTTTTTTTTCCCTACTTCCTTTGCTATTATTTTGAAATTACATTACCGTGTTCTCTTTTTAATATAATGATCAAACTTAACACATAAAGGGTGTCTGTAATTGCTTTCTGTATTTTTTTATGTAGGTTGGGCAAGATTAAGTGGCATCATAAAACTTCTTACAGCAAAATCAATTTTCCAATGGTGAGACATAGTATTTTAGCAGCAACACGGCACCAAACTAAAGACTGTATGGACAGTGATATAACAAACTTGCTTGTAGTCTGGGCTTTGACACTGTATCAAAGGATTCAATATTTTGTTTCCCACCCTTTACCCACTTAAACTGAAATAGCATGAATTTTAAGCCTGAGGAAGTTGAGCAAGCAAATGTACATGTTGTTACTTTTTGTCATTAGTCTGCCTAACGCATTTCTTCCAGGCTAAGTATATTGCACATAATCAGTGCAATCTCTATATTTTTGAGCTGTTGACTTATTTATTACTTTGACTGAAAGTGTCACTTGTCAGTTTCTAGTCAGTTTCTAAACACAAGAGCCAGTCTTGTTGAATTTCTTTTTTTATTTTTTTTATCTTTTTCAGATGTAGACCTAGAAGACACAAGCTTTTGCCATCCTTGTCCCCGCTACCGTAATTCTTACAGACAGCTGTGATATTTCCTAGTTACGTGTGTAGATTATTACTGAGAGTTTCACCTCCCCAGCTCAAAACCTCCTTGTTCAGCTAGGAGCAAATACATGCATTTTCCCCCTCTTTTTTACTTACTTATTTGAAGCTGGATGTGGCATGTAGTAACCCAAAACAAGAGATGGGTGAAGAAAGGGGGGAAAATATTTAATGCCACAGTAGCTCACATTGCTTCTTAATAAAGGTTTATTTATTGTTAAGCAAAGTCATCTTGAAACTGGTAACAGTGGAAATGAGTTCTCTCTGGGTGCAGAGAAATGCAATTTCCATTCCTGCACATGTGTTGAAGATCTTGCTTTTTGCACCGTGTTAAATCCAGCTTCTTGTTAGATTGGGGGGGGCTAATCTCTGCACACACAGTTGGTGTTTTCATGCTAGTATCTACCAGTTTTACAGGAAGGTGACCCATTGCTGCAATTAGGCTTACACATAGGCATGACTACTTTTGCCTGCCATTTAAGCCCCACCAGCCCACCTGGCAATTTGACCTGCAGGTGCCTTGTACTGAAGCTGTCATCCTTCATGTGGCCTGTGCTGACTAAGACAAGTCACTGTCAGTTTAGAGCTGGAGTGGGAAAGATTCAGTGCTCTGCGTATCCGAGGTCATGCGTTGTTACAGTGAACATGGCAAAAGCAACTCATCTATTGAGGTGGTCCTGCCTTCTAAATGTCAGAAGAAAGGTGTATCTTAGGGAGAGTATGGTAGGAAGCTTTAATCTTGAGTGATGTATTGTCTCAGTGACACATTGTCAAAATTGGTGTTCTGGAAAATGCATTCAGATTTTTCTGTGTAGGGCTCTTCCGTGAAATTCGGTAGCACAGACCAACTTTCTCAAGCATATCCTGCATTTTATTTAGCAGGCCTGAATGGGGCAGCCTTGCTGATGGTAGAAAATATCCATCAGCCCCATTTCAAAGTCACTGGGCAATATTCCAGACTTGAAAAAGTCCTGTTAAATGTTTTCACCCTGTAGTGTCAGACTTGGATAATTTAAAAACAGGCTGAGCCCATACACATTTGACAGTACCTCTGTTGGGTCTGCCACATGAGATTTAATCTAGCAAGTGACCCAAATACGTGCACTAGAAGAACAAGTGTAAGTGCAACGGGGAAAATTACTCACCATCTGTCTCCTTGTTGTGTGTGTATATTTGATTATTAATTTACATTTGTGATTTTTATGGCCCTTTTTTGTCATCTCCTCAGCTTTTTCAGCTCCGAGTACACCTCTCCAGTAGCTTTTAGTAGCTCCAGTTTACAGGTAGCTGCAATCTTCTGAATTCCAGGAGTGGGGTTGGTGATAGGGAGACAGGGACTTGTGTGCTTTCTCTATAGTGTTTTCCCTTTGTTGCCTCTGTTCCATCTTCTGCGTGCTAATTTCAAACCATCATACAGATAATTTTTATATGAAGCAGGAGCTTTAACTTATTCATAAAGGAGCAAAGGTAACTCGGGGAAGATGCTTCAGTAACTCAGACTCTGTAGTAAAGGTTTGTAGTTGAGTTTGTGTTGTAGCTGAGTATTAACCAAGTGAAACGGTAACTGATTGTCTAATAGGATAATACTCTGTTAATACCAGTTCTTTTGTAAATGCTCAACATAACCTAAATATGTATTTGGCTTTTGATTTAAAAATGATTTCTGTGTAAAAAATTAAGTGGAATTAAACACTTTGATCCAAATGTGAAATTTTAGTTTCATGAAAATATCAGTGGGTGGCTTGTTTTGTTTTTTTTCTTTTTCCATTTGAGATGCTGTAGAATAGAGATTTTAGAAAGAAAAAAAGAAATTCTGTCCCCACTGGCTTTATTATAAGATTCTTGTTGCATATGTAACACTAACATAAAGCATGTCACTTCTGGTAGCTGGTTCAGAGAATAAATTCATGCCTGTTAGCAGATGGAGATTCTCCCTGAGTCACTGATGGGATATGCCTCATCTGCAGGAAGTTCTTCCAGCACACAATGGATTTACAAATTCAAATGATCAACTTTCTCCAGCATCTCCCATATGTATTCCAGCTGCACTTCTGAATCCTTTAAGTTTGCCAGAGAAAAAGTTGCTGAAAGACTCAGATGTATCTCATCTCAATTTGTTAACCATCTGATAGCTGCGAGAGCAATGAATTAGAGCTCCTTTGCTTCCCTCATTTGGAAATTTGCCCTTTCCTTGTTGTTTGCTGCTAGGTTTTTGTTTTTTTTTAATTCTTTTTATTCTGTGAAGTTGACTGAATCAGACTTTGCCGTTTGTTTATGGAGTTTCTTTCTTTAGCTGAAATATTTGATGCTGAAACTCATGCAAGGCTGCTGGCAACCTGTGGTGAGAGTTGCTCCAAAAACAATGCTGGAGAAACAGACTAAATCTGAATGCAGAGATGCTTATGCAAAGGCGAATCTGTTCTTTGGGCCAGTGTGTTATGTTAGATTTTTTTAAAAAAATTGTTTCTAAATATTTTATAGGCTTCGTTTAGATTTTGAGGTAACTGGGTTTTTTTTTGAAAAGAAACCATAAAATGCCCATTTCCGTCTCTGTTCTTTTAACCCTTACTTTTGTCTGAAGTGTTTGTTTGAAGGGTAGAAGCATTTTATCTGGAGACCTGAATCTTATGCTGAAAGTTTTATAATAAATTTTGGATTTTCTCTCATTTATGGAAGCCTATTGTTTGCCTTGGGGCTTGGCAATCTTTGACTCCTGCTTTCCCATTTGGGGTGACCGATCGTATAAACTCTCTTTATGATCCTTTTAGAGTTGGAGCTTGTTCTGTGGGCAGGTTGTTTAAGTCATGATGGCTGTAGGATTTCCCATCTGCTAGATCAGGTTCTTATCCTGTCTCAGGATGGTCATCCAGACTTAAGATGTGTTATTTTTTTGTGCAGGCAGTCCCTCCCTAGTTAGAGGGTGTAAATATTGCAATTTCTTTCCCAGTTTCACCCTTCGCAGAGCTCCATACTAAATCATTTTTCCCCAAAGGCTAGCCTGTTGGTGAATGAAACTTGAAGAGTCAGAGGAAAGTGTTTCTTTGGAATGGCATCCTAAATATTACTTAACATGTGAACACTACTGCTCAGTTTGTTACTTCAGGACAGTTGAAGTATTTTGTGGACCTGTGAGTGGATTATGACAGACATCTCCAAAGGCAGCGACATGCACTTGGCTCTGTCTTCAGAGGATGCTTCAGGCTAGCACAGAGTTGCTGCTGTTTGTGTGTGACAGCTGATTGTGAAACAAAGAAACAAGCTGGATCACTGGGGCAGCAGCCAAGGATCATGTAATCTATCAATCTCTGTTTTACTTCAAGGAAAAAGAAAATTGGTAAATCAAACTGTTTGAAGCTGATAAAATTTTGTGACCTGGCCTCTCCTCCTCTGTAACTGGGGAAGGTTCATCGATGATGCTTCACTGACCATTCCTGGCCTGTTAAGCTTTGAGAGGGAGAAAAAGTAAAAGTGGCTTCCTTGAATATTAATCCTTGTGTTCCCTAGGACACTGTGAATTACTCTGTTAGCCTTCATTGTCCTAGTGGCTTAATGAGGAAATTTTTCAAGAATACTGGCAGGTTTCAGTTGGAGGTAAATAGTACTTCTTTACTGTCTTCATGTCCCTTATTTCCTTTACCTCTTCGTCTTTTTAATTGCTATTTGTTTTATTGGAAATACTGTGCTTTCAGCATAAGATTTTTTGTCTTTTATATCTTTATTATTTTGATTTTTTTTTTGTCCAGTGGTTTATTCAAGTGGCCCATATTAATGTTTCAAAAACAGATAAGAATCAGTGTAATCTGTAAAAACACAGTGGGTATATATAGTATCATTATATTAAATAGCAGAATTCTGTTGTATGCTAAAGTTTGAGACCCTGCCTTTTATGGCATCTTTTTTCCAACAGGAAGCTGAACAGGTTTGCTATTAGTCTGCCACAAAAGCTCCTTAATATATTCATGGGGGTCACTGTTGACTGCCTCAGATCATTTCCTTCTCTCCAGGATTTAAAGCACATTGGCCTCAGCAGCATTCCGAGTCCCAGCTGGCCTGGGAAGCCAGATAATTGAACGTGGATTTTCTATATGATGGTACAAACCATCATCTAGGTACGTTGTTCCTAGATGACTGGACTGGTCTGTGTAATCCCCTATTGTTCACCAACTTGTCAGTAGACCCCAGAAGCCCTGCCCTGACCTCTGACCCAGCTTCAAGGGAGAACAGGTTTTTCTGAACTTAGTATCCTGTGTCCAGGATGGGCGTTTCTGAATTTAGTGTTACTCGTGGCTATTTTGCTAATGGGAGGATTGTATGATTTTTAGCTCCTACATGTTTTAGTCGGCTAGTCCAATTTGTGTTCAGGGGAACAATGCAGTAATTGGTAGCAGAACTATTGCTGTGAAGTCCCTGCCAGTGCCTGGATGCTATTTTCATGCAGCTTGGTAATTTGCGTACTTAAATCCTAAAAAAACGCCTTGAACTCTTGAAACAGGATCACTATTCAGTGACCAAAATTGTCATGGAAACAAACCCATTCAACAGCAACCAGTGCCCTCCTAGACCTTTGTCCAGTCTTCTCTTCTCACCTCTGTGGCTTTTTACATATAGCAGTTCATAATTGGAATCTGGGCCCAGGAACCAGACTCCAGTGTGCTACTTCCACATCATTGCTGTAGAATCACCTGCACCCAGTGCTTAGGTGAGAAATCAGTCTCTGAACACTCTCAAATACCTAAATAAAATATACACCACAAGTGTTTATCTGCAGCCCCAATTTAGAGATAGCATTTAATTTCTGTACATAGTATTTCCAATTGCTTAGCTGCCTGCTCAAGTTAACTTGAGTTAACTGCTTGTTTAAGATTTTTCTCTCCCTCTGATACAAAGGACTGTAGCTCAAAGTTGTATGGCTTCACAGAGAGCCCTCTGTGAATCAGGTACTTTTATATAGGAGGCGGTGCTGGGCTACGTGTGTGGGTTTCCAGTGTCATGATGCATCAGGAGTGCCTTTGCAGCATCCAGCCTCCAATTTCTATGCAAGGAGTATTTTTCAGCTGATACTTTTTAAAATAGCTTTTATGTCTTCTCATCATCTATTTGAGCCGGTAATGGTTATTTACTTTGATACTAAAAAAGCTGGCATGGAGTTCCAGTGTACAGATAAAGCACTAAGAAATACTCCTCCACTGAAAATAGTTTCCTAAAGTTGATGTTTGGAGCAGTTTTAAGGTGACATAATTACTTAGTGGGGGGAGGAAGAAAATCCCCCGAGTTACTGGTTGTTATCCATTATAAAGATCTTTAAGAATTAAGGAAATAAAACCTGTCTGTAGATAGGGGTCAGCCAAGCCCTTTATTGTGGAATATCATGGTTAAAACCAAGCCCTGAAATCCAGCCAACCAGCATGAAACTATTTGCTTTTATCAAAGAGCCTCTTGATATGTCTTTATCCAGATTTCAATAGGAGGTGAAAGACTTCAGGAGGAAACCAGCTTGTGTGTAGAAAAGATTGGGTGTGTTGAAACTGCCTCTAGAAGGTAGGCAGAGGAGGTCTGTCCCATTGTCATTTAAATTGTAAATATTCATTGTGTGGCTGGTTTTGGAACCAAGTATTACCATGTGGTAATTCCTGTGCCTGCATTTTACCCCAAGGTGTTTCCTAGAGATGTTTTGTAGCATGCTTAGGGTTCAACCCGCTCTAAGTGAGGTTGTGAGTTGTTGAGTTGAAGTTCTTTACTGTATTAATGCCTATACCCTTGACAGACCTTTAGTAGACACTTTGCATTGAAACATGCAATTCATTGGATTATAAAGTAATGTGCTGTTATGAAAGCAAAACCAGTGAGAGACTCCAAGTCAGAAGTATAATTTAATAAGAGGGAAAGAGAAGAAGTAAAATAAAATAAATTCAATAGTACAAAATACCACTGACAGAGTCAGAATACAACCTGACACCCTGTTAGGTAGGGTGGTAGTAGCAGTCCAGATGAAATGGTCTTGTAGAAAGGTCTGGTAGCTCTTGTCCTCCATGAATCCAGTGGGGAAAAGCTGTCTATGCTGACCCAAACCCAGGATTATATCCAATTGGGAATGCTTGGCTCCTCCCCCTGGGCAGAGCATCTCACAATGGGCTGATATCATTCTATGAGTCATGGAATGGGTCCTTGATGGCCCATTAAACAGAGACAGCTCCCAGAGGGAGTTATCTATAGTCACGGGGCAAGGCATTGATGGGCCATTAGCAGAAGATAAGGGAAACACTGCCCCACCTGGTTCCAACACCTCATGAAGATGGTGATAGAATACATACTTTGGGCACATCTTACATTTTAACCTAGGACAAGTAATTACCAGCATCTTGGAGGCAAACTGGGGAGAACTGGAGTTCTTAATCCAGGATAATTTGATTTTTTTTTTTTGGGTAAATTACTGATTTGTTTCAGGTCCCGCACATGAAATCTTGAAGTGGGAATTACTTTCAAAAGTCTGCCACTTCTGTGACTTTAAGTTTGGTTTCTCCAAGTCTTTTGTGTGTGCATATAGTTTGATAATTGTTTTCAGTGGTGGACCTTTAAAAAGACATGGGAGGCTCTTGCTGCTCAATGTGCAAAGCAGTACATTAAATAATACACTTAAAAATCTTCCTTTTGAAGCACATAGTGCCTGTGCCTTTATAGGCTGTTTAGTAGTTTCTCCTCCACATACCGATCCTGTGGGTATTTTTAGTCTTTGTGATATTGTAGCACTTTGGAAACCTTGGAATATTCTTGGTTTCATTTCACAGCCTGTCAACTTTCCTGGGTCATGATCAGTTATGTTTGGCTGGCTTCTTTGTTTGAGGGGACTTGTACTGGGCTACTTTGAGAAGAGGATTAGGTCCAGTTGGAAATTCAGATGAGATGCCTGAAGTCACTTCTGGCCTTTAGAGAAACTTTCCTAAGTTTCCTATTTCCAAATAACACAGTGGCTTTCCATTACTGAAGTAGAAGGGGCCCATATTGTGTTGGGTGTGACTCTGTGGGTGGAACTTGCAGCTACTGTTCTGTAGGTTATGAACCTTCTGGTCTGTACTCTTTTTTTTCATGCTTCATATGCTTTTTAAAAATAATTTTTTTTTTCAAATAAAAAAAATTTGAAGGTACACTGTGCCTTGTTTTATCCTCTCATTTCCAACAGTTATGTGACAGTGAAGGTGCTTCCTTCTCTTGTATTTGTTACTATACTTATTTGATATTACTACTTAATGTGGCAATAGTGTTGATTGTTCTAATATTTTGTATAAAAAGATGAAGAAATTAGACTCACATTTGAGTCAGGATCTTAACAAACCTTATTTTCTGTGTTTTACATCAGCACTCTAGATACTACTAAAATGATAAGAATATTTATATACTGGATTAAGCCTCTGTGTATTGGCCCATCTGACCTTTTTGGTGTCAGTATTTAGTTGGTGAATCATGTTGGAGAATCATCTCTGAAATAAACGAGTTGGTGAATCATTTAGTTGGAGAATCATTCCTCTGAAATAAGTTGCTCCCATTCTGCCATCCTTTCTTTGGCTTTCTAGGCCTCCTTCCAGCTCCCATGCGAAAAAGAAACACTGGGAAGATACTTCTAGGTGTGGTATGCTTCTATCTATGTACTTCCTTACTGCAAAATCTTGAGTTATAGCAAGCATTTCCTTGTAATAAATTCCATGAATTTTCAGTGTATGTGTTTCATTTTCTTCAAACAGTTTCAGTTGTACTTGAGGAAACTTTCAAAGGTAGTTTTGTCTGTGGTTTTTTTTTCTTTTTAAAAGAAAGAAAAGAGGGTTGCTCTGGCAAAATTAACATTAGTTGCAGAAGAAAGGTTTCCTTTTTTAACCAATTATTTGTAATTAAACTTCTGATGTCTTATATTTTTATAATTAAAGGAGAAGAAAACTTAGGCTTTTTAAATCACTTTGATCTGAATTAAGGTTCTGGTGCCAAAAAAATAATTTAAATCCTGCATGGCTGTATAAATAAAACCTGCTGAAAGAAAAAGTACTAAGAGCATAATGAAAAAATTTAATCAAATTGCATTTTTGTGTCTAGCAGCTCTTATTTTGTAGCACAGTCCTTTATAGCTTCTTTGTAACACCAGTGTACTTGAATAAATTTTCTATTTTTGTGAAAAGATCTAGTTATATGTTCTATTCCATTTCACAGTACATTACTCATCTCTTGCATGTAAATCACTAGGATTGTTGAAAATGTTAGTATTTGTCTTTAATAAACATCACGCTTCTGGAGAGTTCTCAAAAAATACTTTTATCCAGAAGATGAAAGACTTAAGGACAAGGAAAGGCCACAGAGAAAATGGTTCCTCACGTTGCTGCGCTCATGGTAAAAAAGCCAAGCGCAAGCTGGATCACCTGGAGTTCTGTCTGCACCACTGTTTGCTGGCAGGCACTTTCCCACTCTGCCTGGCTGTTGGAAGCAGCTCCCTCTATGGGGGTGATTGTGGTGCTGTGGTTTGTGGGGTATGGATGTGTGCCTGCTCCACCCGAATGAACCTGGGGCTGTGTGTCAGGATGGGCCCTGAGTGATGCTGCAAGTCACTACATCTCTTACTGCTTTGCCTCTTCCCCTGGTTCCTGCTCATTATGATGGCAAACTTGTGGCAGCTGAAGCCCCATCTTTGATGGTCTATTGTGCAGCATGGTTCCATGTAGCTCAAGCCTTCATAAGGGTATCTGGCTATTTTGAAATGACGGCTTGGGCTTAAAGAAAGGAACTTGTTTTATATACTTTCCTCAAGAACTGTGAGGCATCTAGATGCTGCTTAGCCAGAGCAATTTTGTTTCCTCTGGAGAGTGTTTTGCTGTGTGTACTTGCTTTAATTAAAAGACAAGAGGAGTTGTGGAGAGTCTCCTTCTCTGGAGATAATTAAAATCCACCTGGACACAATCCTGTGCAATCTGCTCCAGGTGAACATGGCTTACTTGGATGGAGTGGGGTGCATGTTAGACTAGATGACCTCTGGAGGTCTCTCCCAAAAGTTGCAATTCTATGAAAGTCTCACTAAATCAGTTTTGTTTAATGGTGAATGAGTAGGTTTGTATGTGTTCTGAGCAGAACCCGGGATTACCCTGGTGGAGTTGAGTAACTGGAGTTTCATGCATGGCTGATACAGAGTTAAAAGCAAAAGGAAGTATTAGATGCCCAGTGACCAAGAAAGCTACTTGGTCTTCTGGAATTTAGAGTCTACTTTTACCACATGACAAAAGAAAATGGGATATTAATAAGAAAGGTGACGTTTATATGTTAACATCAGTAAATGTGTGAGAATTTTCAGGAAACTTCTCCTCTAGGGGATAGTCAGTTCTTTCTTCCATTTTTTTCCTAGATGTTCAGTTTTCAATCAATATGAGCAATCCTGTCTGAGAACAATTGTGGGCCACCTCATTTAGGGGCTGGGTAAGTGTGTGGTGAGGTGAGGAAACAATCCCACCAAGAAGAAAGGCCTTAAGAACTATTGACTTTCACCTATTTGTGTGCCATATAACTAGTCTGCTAGCTTGCCATACTAATAATTATTAGTATTTGGTATTCTGCTCTTGAAAAGTGATGAAAATACTGACTGTATAGGAATGCCTGTGGTGTTTTGTCCATATATCATTAAGATAAATGTTAACCCTATTGTAATTCTGAGCTATTGCTTAATGTGTACGGAAATAAACCAGTTTTGCAGGAAAAAAGGTTTGCTGCTCTTTGCAGCACTAGATCTTGGTGCTGCTTGATGATAGTGTTGGAGAAGAGGCTTCTCGAAGCAGGAAATTTGGATAGTACAGATCTTCAGATACCATGGTGATGAGTACCATACGTATCTTGAAAGGCTCTCATGCAGTAGCTTGGAGCAAGGTACCACCCTGTTAGGCACAGTTTCCAGAAACACATGCTGTGTGTGATATTTCAGTCTACCAGTTTGGCTCCGTGCTTGGCTTGTTCTGAACATCTTGCAGACTGAAGTTCGTAGATTTAGTTGAGGTTCTCTGTGTTGGAGCTTACTATAGGCAGGGGGTTTCAGTTTGTGTTCACACTATGCTTGCTAATTGTTAATGATGTGAAAAAACACAGGAGTTTATTTTACAGCAAAAAGATTTAAACCTCAGTTTCTTACTACTGAATCCTAATGTTAGGGTACTGTTTTCTGGATAAGTAAAATTACTCTAAAGCATAAAAACAAAGAACTAAGACACAGGTAAATGTAAGTATGGGAAAGATTACAGTATTCCAGAGTAAAGAGTTAGTCTATTAATGCCTGTGCCTCAGTCTTTCTGTAAATATTGAAGGAAAAATCTAAGTGTCGTGGATGAGAATTTTCATGATGAGTGTGATTGAAATAATTTATCAATTTTTTTCCTGCTTGTCTAGTGTAACTGAAACAATCCTGCTTCAAAATGCAAATTACAATGCATCTTAGTGTGGTCAAGATACTAAGGACATCTGGTCTTTGTGTGGCATAGTGGGAGTGATGGCTGAAGGTTTTTGCTTGAACAAGGGCACTGAAAGCACTTTATTTTGCATACTTCTTTCAAGATTAGAAATCATGGGATAACATCTGTGTGTAGAGTATGGAAACGTACAGTGTTGTACTTTACATGCTGCTGTTATGCTGTATTAGTGGAGAGTATTTGTTTTCCACCCTCATTTTTCTTGGACTGAAATCCTATACAAAGTGCATGAAGTAGTAGAGAACGGTCCTGTTAAGGAAGAACAAATACTGTGATAATTCTAAAAATGAATCTGAAATTGTACCAGTTAGTCCTTTGCCAAGAGTAAGTGAGCACGCTTGTAGAATAAGTGCTTAGGGAAGACTTCTTGTTGTGGTGTATTTTGTGTTATAAAATGCAAAAGAACCCATTTCATAACAGGATAGTTGCATTTAATATGTATACTAAATTGCATATCTAACTATATGTATGCACACACACAATAAAAGACATAATTTTTCATCCCATCTGTACTCACATGCTATCTTATGTCTGCACCAGCAGCACAGGTCAGGGATAAAGTGGTTGGGCCCTGCAATTGGTGACTTTTCCAACAGAATGATTAAATTATTATCCAGTAATTTCTTGGGAATTTCTGAACTTATAAATATAGTAAGAATTATGGTAATCAGAAAAGGCAAGTTGTTTCTTTTGTGTTTAGAGAGTCTGTTTCTTTAGTCATTCTGAATTGCATCAGGAACTGCTACATTTTTACTTTCTGCAGTGAAGGATCTCTTCTGACTTTGCAATATTTGGATTTCCTTCTTTTTTTCTGCTGAAGGTTGGAAGTTAGCTCCTTGGGTCAGCTTATACTATCCATGTTTTAAAATAAAACTAAATGAGAAAGCAAATGCAGAGATTATATTTCAGGTGTTGCTTCAGAAACTGACTAAACTTTGATGTAATTGAATTCAGTTTAGATTGGTTGAATATTGCTGCGGTTCTAATTAAAGAGTTCTACACCTTGCTAATCCGTTATTCTTGTAGCTGCCTAAAATTTATTCTTTTTTGAAGTACAAATGAACAAGTGAACTCTTCTGCTAAGCAGAGTCAGTGTTTGTGTGTAGACAATTATGCATTAACTATTTCCTGCAGATTGGAGAGGATAACCTGCTTAGTTATATTTAAAAAGAAGAATAAATAGCATTTAGTAATCTGCTTTAGTGATGGTCTGTTTATTTTGTCCTAACCTAATTAAAGTCAAAAGGAATGCAAATAATTATGTTGGTCTGAAGTGCTAGTAAGAGATAAAATGGCAGTCCCTTGGCTTTGCTGTTGGGACTGCAGTTTTACAAACACTTGGACATGTGTTCAGCTTTTCAGATGTAAATAGTCCCATTAGATGAAATCTGGGTCTAAATGGAATCAGTGGTAAAACCTGTGGCAAGTTAAATAGAATTTCATGAATGAGTTCAGTGAGACTACTTGTATACATAAACACATGTCTGAGTGTTTGCAGGATAGAGGACCTGCAAGGATACAAGAATATGAGAATACGACCCTTTTGACACAGTTTGAAGTCTTACCTGTCCTGCTGCTGAACAATGAAGAGTCACACTGAGGAAGTAGGGGACCATTTTGTGCGTAAACAACTGCAGTACATAAAACATAATAAATAACTACAATTCATAAAATGCTTGGTTGGTCGTAAATAATGAAGCAGTGAAAATGTTTATGGGATGTGCTTGTAATATGTTTTTATTTTATATTTTTTGGCACAAACACATGTAAGTATTGTTATGTTTCATTATTCAGAAAAACTTGGTAGCAGGAGTTTTCTTTTGGAAGAGAGAATAGAAATTACAAGGTAATATGGAAATTACAGGGCAGCCCCCCCACCTTGTCCTTTCAGTCGTAGGAGTCATGCAACATTTGATAATTGTGTCAGCTGTTTTAATCATCATGTATATTGACTAGTTAATTTTACATCACACTTGGTAAAGAAATGCTGTGGGTATTACCGTAATTGTGATGGTTCTCACCATCTGAGGCTCTTCCCTCCAGATGTTTCACCAGTTTGCAAATTTGATTTGGAGCTGCATGTGCAGCAAAACAACTGTTACATACACTAACAGATCTGTCTCTCTTTGTGCAGAGCATCTTTGCAGAGCCTAGTTTCACATTTCTTGGTGAGAAATAGTATTGAATGACTGCCCTCTTATAATCCTGTGAGATTTAGATAAGTGCAATTTTCCAGGTTTTTGAGGGAGTCCTAATTTGCATTTCATAACACACACAAAGCATTAGCATGAAGTCTTATGGCAGCTTGACAGTCCTTTGTGCCTATGGAAACAGTTACACAATAGTGCTTGTGCAGATAATGTTATCAGGTGCCCTTTATGCGTGCTCACTTGTTTTACCTGGGTCATACTAAAAAGCTGCAGCCTAATTCTCATTTAAACTCAACCTGCTCTATTGTACAATGAACTTGCATGAAGAGAGAAATGTTGAGGTCTTAAGAAAATAATAGTTACCGTACATTGTTCTGATTGACCTCATTTTGGCATGCTCAGGGTGTTTTTCTCTATGTGTATGGCTTTGAATGCTGGTGATGGAAAGCACATTACCTCCTAGGTGAGGTCAGAGTCAGGCTGCAAAGTTTCCTTCTGTTTTTTCTCTCTCTCCTCACAGGTAGGTGTAGAACCTAAACTTCCTCAAGCTGGAAACTAATAGTGCCTATGTGTTTGGAGAATGGAGAACACCACCCCAGCAGCATTCTCCTGTTGATTGTGCCATCCAGCTGTTGGGGAATAGAAAGGGGAGACTTGGTGTAATGGGCAAGAAGGCGAAGAAGTAAAGCAGCAAAGCGGTAGAAGGTTTGGCACTGGTACCAGTCTTTTTGGCTGTTGCCTGCACAGATGACTGGGGCAAATATTTCTGTACTTCTTACTCAGTCTTTGGGGTTTTTTTAAGGTTTAAAGTGTTTTTTTTTTAGTCTGGTAAGATACTGATTTTCATTCACTTCAGTTACTTTATCCAATTATGCAGGGAGCAATACTTTAGGGTGCTTTCAGGAGCTCTTGAGAAGAGATTTTCTGCCCCAAGGAGTTTTGGACTGAAGGGTATGAGAAGAGCAATGCATGGAAAAGAGGCAGCGTATGCATATAGAGACTGAGTAGTGTTTGCAGGTACAAGAGTCCTGTACAAGAGTAAATTATGGTCTCAAATAGGGGAGGTCTGGTGAACAGAAAAAGCAAGGCAGAAGACATAAGAGAAAGTTGAAATGAGATATACACACTTGTTGGCTCTTAAGTGTGTGAGATGCAAAACATCCGAGCCCAGTACACAAACTGTGAGAAGAATTGCTCTCAGAGTATGAGTGCTGCTGCCTTTGCTCAGAGACATTGTCCCCAGGCTTTGGCAATCTCAGCTGTTCTGTTGTAGGAAGCCAGGCTGGGTCAAACTGCTTAAGCCTGTTTGCTTGATGGGAACAAACCTAAGATCGATCTTAGCAGGTCTGAAGGGATGACTGTTAGTAGGCTAATTGAGGGTAAGCAATCAGTGCAGATAATCTGGTCTGAGGGTACCAGGGAAGCCTGTCCAGAGAGGTCTCTGAGGACTTCACTCCTGCCTTTCATGGGTTTTCATCTTGCTCTTCTAACCTGTTCTTTCTGTCTCCCTGGGTGGTTTTCTCCTCTCCTTTCCTACAATAGAAAGCTATTAAGACATATACTGAAAACAGATGCGGAGCCAAAGGAGGAGATATGCGCAATGACTTAATAAATTCAGTCCCATTCAAGAAGAAGACACAATATGGCATAAAAAATAGATTATGTGGGAAAGGAAATTTGATAAAACAATGTGACTGAAGACAGAGACTTAGCTGATGCTGTGCAAAAGCTACATTGCTACAGAAGCTAAAGTTTTGTGCTTGCCTTGTTTGGCTATTCCTCGCACTAATTCCTAGTTTGGGACAGACGGTGATGATGCAGAGCACTGCTGCTTTGAGCAGGCCCTTGCCAAGGCTGCTGTGTGGCTAATGAAGCATGAGGTTTAACCTTGTCTTGGCAATAGCAGTTTGGATGGAAGTCCAAGCTGAACTATCACTGGAGACAAGGCTATTTTTAGGGCTATGTGTATGAAGAAATGGTCGATATAAGGCTATGGAAAACTCTTGAAAAGTGGCCCTGTGCCTTGTGCTTTGAATACTTTATACTGAATAAGTTTTCAAATCCCTCTCAACCTGAGAACTGACTGTGAGTGTCAAACGTGGCACTGCACAACATGTGGCATTCATTTTTTACCCCATTATAAAATTAAATGTTATGAATTAAACAAGTATTCTTTTCACTGTTTGCTTAGGTTATTGTTAGAGTAGACACACATCTTTAATTCTAGGTAGATAGGCTTTTGTCTCTCTTTTTGGACTTATTCTTCTTTCCTACCATGTCTTAACTTCAAGGACAAAGGAAAACTTAATTTTTACATTAAAGAAGAAATTATTTGTAAAGACACATTATACTCCCAGGCTTCCAAAACTTGTGGTCTGAAACTGGAACTGTAGCCACAATTAATGTATTCAGAGACTAGCTCAGTGTGGAGTTTTACTGAAATGTTTGGTGACTGCTCTCAAGAGCAATGAATGAAGCTTTTAAAGTTTTCCTGTAGTTCCCTGTATACTGCCTGATGTTTAATGCTGGCATGATCTTGCTAGAAATGCATTATGTAATTAGACTGATCAATTTACCATGAAAAATAGAACAGCAGTAGTATTCCCCATACCCATTGGCTTGTTTGTATATCTCCCTCTCTCATCCTAAACCAGGAAGAAGATACTGAGATTTTCATGTTGTTGCCATTTGTTTTAATATGCATTTCTTGTAATGCATCTGTATTCTGTGTGTGGTGAGATTGGCTTTGTACTTAGTGGCAGAACTGGTCTGCATGTGGCGTGGGAGCAGCATCCTTGCACAGGTGAGCCAGTAGCAAGGGGAGAGAAAGTTTTCTTGTACTCTGGAAGTGCTGCTCCCACCAAGCTGTTGATCAAGGTAATGCTATGAAAACAATTCAAGTGGTAGGTAGATAATGGCAAAATTCAGAAGGTAATAACAAAACCTATTATATGTAAAAGTAAAAAAAAAAAAAAATTATCTATAGTGAACATTCAGGAATGCTAGTACCTTTCATAATGATTTTATCACTTGTTTTGGTTAACTCTCTAAACTTCATGTGGCAATAATATTCTATTTTCAAGGTGATTAAGTTGGAGTTTTGGAGACTATAAATATGAGGAACAACTGCAATCTCTGTCTGACCTATGAAAGGACTAAAAGCAGGAAATCATCTAGGGTAGCATATGGGCAGTGTGTATTCTTGAGTTCCTCCAAGATCTAAATATACTCAGAGTCTGAGCTGAAACAGACTCAGTTCGTGTGCTTCAGTGTTAATCTGAGTTATATTTCTGGCATATGCTAGAGTTGTAACTCTGTCTTTAGGGCAGATGTAGCCAGAAAACTGAGATGGACACCAGGACCAGATTTAGTCAATAAATGGCTTATCTGCAATATGTGTGGCTCAAAAGTATAAACTATATAATTTCTAATTTATTATCATAACATGATTTCTGGAGCAGTCTGATCCTTCTAGAGTTGCATCCATGCTATTTGAGAGACTACAGAAATCGAAGCTGTCCTAGCCCCTAAAACCTCGATGTTCAGGTCCCTATTCTGGAACAAAAGCCCCTACCTCAAACCAACAAACTTCATATCTACCCCTGCCCATGTTTTATCTTACTAAGTAGGGTTGCTTGTATAAACCTAAACATTGGTATGGCTGTCTTATTTTTTCAAGAACATAAAAATCTCAGACATTTTGCTTATGTTTTTTTTTTCTGATTATTTCATGCTGTGGGTATCGATGAGATAATGAAAATCTGTGTCTGGAGCATTTTTGTGGGGAAAGCAAAATTGTGTGCAATGTTTCTCATCAACCATAATTAAAGGATTGACTATTACAGTTAAAATTAATTGATTTTAATGAAGGATTTCTGTACCTTTTTTTTGGTAATGTATTTAAATCACACACTCATAACTTTCCCTTCATGTTTCAGAAATTTTTTTGAAAATTGTTTTCTTCTTTCAGTGTAACTATGCCTAGGAGAAAAGGGATTTGATATTTCCTGAAGGTAGTTATATTTCTTAAATCATTGAATCAAAATGCAGTGGTTAATGTTAATAAATATTTACTTCGGTTTTAAGCTTGGAATCATCAGCCACCAGCTAATCTGTGAATTTGCCTGAGGTGGTGATGTGAGCCTTCAGAGTGTTATATTTGAAGTTGCACTCATCCATTGATTAACTGAATAAAATTTGCATCTTTAACAAAGACCAGCCTATAGCTTTCTCTAGGTAAATAATTCTATGCATATTTTTCAGTAGTATTTTACAAATTTTTCCCTTTCAATTGTTTTAACATTACTTCTTCTGTATGTTGGGTTTTTTTTTTTTTTTTCCTCTCTTATCTTTAGGGAAAGCTTGTTTTCAATATCAAACAAAACCCAAACCCTATCACAAAAAATGTTGGGATTAAAAGCAATTTCATATCATCATAGACCATGAACTGTGAAAATGATACAAACTCAACTAATCTTCTCACAAGTCAATATTAAATTTTTTCTGTCTCTGGTTTTCATGATGTGATGTTTGTTTTTTTTTCCTCTCTTATCTTTAGGGAAAGCTTGTTTTCAATATCAAACAAAACCCAAACCCTATCACAAAAAATGTTGGGATTAAAAGCAATTTCATATCATCATAGACCATGAACTGTGAAAATGATACAAACTCAACTAATCTTCTCACAAGTCAAAATTAAATTTTTTCTGTCTCTGGTTTTCATGATGTGATGTTTGTTTTTTTTTAATTTATCTTTTTTTATAGTTGTCATTTGCATTGTCTGCTTTATTCTTTCTTACCTCACTCTTACATCATACCTTCTATGGGCCAAGTAGAAGCCCGCTGGGAGCTTGTACTTGTCTTGTCTTGGAGAAAAACATCTTCAGTGATGGGTTGAATTCTTTAAATGTCATTACTCTCTTCTTGAAACCTGATATTTTTATTGATTCTTATAATTCATATAACGTGCTGCCTCTCACTTTTGTAAGTATTTGTCAAAATGAATGTCAGGGTTGATGTTGGTGAATACAGGTAATGATGTCTCTTCTATATTACATGGAGTTCTTGAAAACTATGAGATCATAAAATAGAAAAATAATAGGAAACCATTGTGTTTATGTAAAATGTGTTCTACTCATCAGTTTTGCTCATGAACTGCAGTTCTCTAGGACACCTTTGCCAGCAGGGCAGATCTGTGAATCTTCCCCTTGTTGGGGTCAGGGCCGCCTTTAGAGTGGAGCATCTGCAGCCCTGAGGATGTGCTGGTTTCCAAGAGTGTTTGCTGCAGAACTGGGGTGTCGGCCTCCCCGAAAGCCTTTGGCTTGTCCTCTCCTGCCTGCTTTGCTCAGATAATCCTGTAGCAGCTGTCAGAGTTTCCCTTTGATTCCTCTGGCTTCAGGGACGCTAGAAACCTGGCCCTGACCCCTGCTGAGCTGGTGGAGATAAGAGCAACATCATCCTTACTGAACCTGTGTATGTGCTATTGCCCTATTTCAGCTGAGTGAAGGGTCAAAATCAAATCCCTGATTTGATTTCCTAGGATGAGTGACAGGCAGTCCTCCCCACATCGCCGGTCCCCCAGTGATGCCAGCTGGCATGTGCCCTGTCCCCAGTGCCCCTGTGTGTGGAGTAGTGATATGGTGTCAGCAGTTTCCTGTAATAGCATCCCTGCTTGTGACAACTGGAGGGAAAAAGTGGATGTTGGTAGATGAGGTTATACTCAAATTTGATTGAGACATGCTGTCTGTTGTGATCAATGCAGAAGTGTTGTCAGTGGATATCTGGTGAGGAGCTGGGTGCTAGGCAGCAAGAGATCAAAAATACAGAGCTGCTGAGTTGGTCCTGTTGTATTTGGTATTGTTTGTGAGGCTCAGTAGAACTCACGTCCCTTATTTTAGATGATGCCTCGCTGTCCCTGAAAACATGTCTTTTAAAAGTTTTGCTCTTACTATTTTTAGCTTCAGCATGCATTTGTGAACTAAATGTACACAGGAATCAATGCTCTGCCATTGATTCAGTTCTTGTCCTACAAAGCATCCTGACTGAACTGTTTTGGAAATGTCTTAATATATAATCTGCTGTGTGAGGAGGCTGACAATTAGAAGGGTAGGTGATTAAATCATTCCATAAATACTATAGACAGTTTGAACCTATACTGCTTGAGTTAACTGCCTCCACTTTATGTACATCATTTTCTGTTAAAATAATTTGTTTTCCTACAGGTAAAAAGTTCATCTTCTAATTTTAAATTAATCTGGGTTTAACTTCTATTAGTGCAATCTACTTTCTCTTTCCATTTTGACATAATGTTCCACTCTGCTAGGCAAATTCAATAGTTTTATCGTTGGAATCTTGTATGTGAGACCTTTTCAAGTGTGTAGGTATTGCAGATTGCCTTTTCTACAGCTTCCACATCACTTTGTTTAATAGCAACTTTTTCAATGTCGAGAAATGTACAGGGGTGATACAAAGATTATGCCTTATTATTTCAATCTACAAACACTCTTCTTTGAGGAACTGGGCTTTGCAATAACCCTTGTACCCTCGGCCCCCCTGTGCAGTATTAATCTCAGCGTAACTGCTGAATGGTACATGTACAAGATTGAAATGTATTTTTGCAAAGTCTTGTGATGTCATGAGATTAAACATGTATCTTCCTCCCTTGGTTTTTGTTGTTATCAAAATGTTTAGGATCTGGCTTTGATATTAGGTGGCCGGTGTAAGCTTGGCTTTGACCCTTCCATGAGATGTCAGAAACTCCAGTCTGAAGATGTTTTCAGCTCCAAAGTGGACTGGTCTTGAAGCATTTCTTTTTGTCCTGATGCTGGCAGTACTGATCTGAAAAGAAGCGGGTGAGAGCAGCAGCCTGACATCCCCACTCACAGTGTGCCTGGGGACCTGAGGGGTACGCTTGCTTCTGGCTGCTGAGATCTAAAACCCAGGCATGAGCATGGGAACCTACTTGGGGGTGCCTGAACTGCTGGTGCATCCTGGAGGAATTAGTACCTAAGTGCTTTTTTTGCATAAAGTGTTATGAGTACCATCCCACTACCATTTAAAACCCAGAGGGAAGCAGAGCCCTTTGTGATTATTTGTTCCTTTGTGTGCTTCATGGCTTTCTAATTAAAAAAATATCTAATGTGTCTGTTCTGTTCTGTTCTTTCAAAGCAAGAAATATGCATTTATGTATTGGAAAGGGGAGACGGTCTTTTATCCCTTTCCTTTTTCCTCTGAAAAAAGTGGCAGGAAAGAAAGAAATACAAATGCAGTGTTTGAATTAATTTTCCCCTGATTTTGAAGAGGGCTTTTCTCACATATTGACTGTAGTTTGTGCTTTGAAAAGTGATGTGTGTGTAACTCCTACTGTGCTACACAGTCACTCTGTGAATGCTGGGTGGGGACTTCAGTCAAATCCTCCTTTAGCCATGCTTTACTATGCCTAGTTGAGCTTTACTTTGCTGTCCAGTGGATATCTCTGTGTCTTGCAGATTTACAGTCTCTTATCCAGGGCAGTTTTCAGGAATTCCAGTTTGTGGCATTCTTGCTACCGGAAGAATTGCCCAGATATTGAAACTTCTAAATTCACATATGTTCCTCCTGTTGAGGAGATAAGGTACAATGGGGAAGAGTATTTTTAGCCTCTGTAAAATGCAGTTTCTCAGCAGCTGTACTTTCTGGCTTCAGTCTGATAATTCATAGATTTTGAGGTTTCTTTTTGTTTGTTTGTTTTGTTTGTGTCTTTGGTGGGTTTTGGTTTTTGTTTTGATGTGGGTATTGAGTTTGTCTAGGTTTTTCAATTGTGCTGCATTTCTACCTTCCTCAAATTTTTCTTCTTTAATGTGGAAAAACTAGCTGTTAATTCCCTACTTTTTTTAATAAAAGTTTTGAAAATGACCCTGGAACAAATGACACAAAAGTGCTTTTGGTGAGGCAGTGTCTTAGGTTACATCTTAAAAATGTAAGATGTGCCCAAAGTATGTATTCTATCACCATCTTCATGAGGTGTTGGAACCAGGTGGGGCAGTGTTTCCCTTATCTTCTGCTAATGGCCCATCAATGCCTTGCCCTATGACTCATAGATAACTCCCTCTGGAAGCCGTTTCTGTTTAATGGGCCATCAAGGACCCATTCCATGACTCATAGAATGATATCAGCCCATTGTGAGATGCTCCACCCAGGGGGAGGAGCCAAGCATTCCCAATTGGATATAATCCTGGGTTTGGGACAGCAGAGTCAGCTTTTTCCCCCACTGGATTCATGGAGGACAAGAGCTACCAGATCTTTCTACAAGACCACTGCTTCAACAAGACCATTTCATCTGGACTGCTACCACCACCCTGACTAACAGGGTGTCAGGTTGTATTCTGACTCTGTGTGGTATTTTATACTATTGAATTTATTTTATTTTACTTTATTTTACTGCTTTTCTTTTGCTCTCATTAAATTGTACTTCTGACTTTGAGTCTCTCACTGGTTTTGCTTTCAAACCAGAACAGGCACCTTTACCTGAGTCTTTGCAGCTGGGCGCTGCTGGCTGTAATGCAGGCAGACCTACTGGCAGGTGCTTTAAGGTCAATAGAGATTTTTTTTTTCCCTTTTCCAGCTATTTTCTGGTTTTGATATTTACTCAGTTGTTCTTTGGAGTGGATTTAATTTTGGATCGCTGAGCAGTGAGAGTGCAAAGCCTGAAAAGATCTGCTTAGTTATTGCAGTACTTCCTTCTGTTATTAGTTGACAGTATATTTGCAGAACACTTCCATTTATTCATGTATGTGTTTTACCTATCAGGACAACAGGCTAAGTACACTGTCAGCTTTAAACCAGCATCAGTCCAATGCACAGATGGAGAACACCTATTTTGTGCTTCAGGGTGGGATTTTCCCCAGCACAGATGTGTGTAAACAGAAGTCATAGATACATTTGCTTAGTTCGTGCTTTTCATCAAATTCTGCTTCTGTTTAAGGACTTTTTTTGGACCTCTTTGGAGTTTCTTTCCTGAACATGTGTGAAGGAGAACCAGGAGGTGAACTCCTGTTCTCAGAGTAATGTACTTTTAATCGAGTAGGGTTATAAGCTCTTAGATTGTGTATGACCTATTTGGCCTTACAAATCTCTTCTAGAAGAGATAGTTGGCAGATGTATTGTAACTAGGGTCTATTGGAAAAGATTGCAGTCTGGAGAGGAATGTGCATGCCGTACTTTAAATCTCTTTCCACTAAAAGTTCCCTTTGTTGCCAAGGAAGTAAAGCAATGATTATGTTGTGGGGTTGACAGTTTTGCAGAAGTTTCATATTTTTAGAACAAGGCTGTTCAGTTGTTGAGGATGATGTAAAATTCAAGGACTCTTGCTAATCTTTTTGATGGGACTAGAATATATTTTTACACCTCTTTCCTCCTTATAAAACCCTCTAAACCTCTTTTCTCAAAGTGACAGAGGAACAGACTCCCTATTTCATGGATTTTCGTAATTACAGCAAGTAATTAGGTACTTTCTGCCCCTCTGGTGGTGTAAAAAGCTCCACTGACTCTCTAAACTGGGCTCCCTTTACTGAGGATTAAGTGTGTTGGAGTTCTCCCTGCTGTGTGTCCTGCTGCTGCTTTTTACAACTCCTTTGGTGTTGTAAGTCGTCACTGGGAGGAGGAGCTGTTACCCATGTCCCATTCATAACTGCCTTGTTCCTACTTAATCTCTTCATAGTGAGAATGTTATTTCATCCCTTTCTTTTTTCCTTTGGTCCATTCACTTAGGAAATAAGATACAGATGCTGTGGTTGCTCTCTCTGTTGCAGTTACCTTTACGTATTTAAGGGCATCGGAGTTAAGAGTTTTACTACATGCACTGGGTATCTGTGCTAATGGTACAGTGATGTTAATTCAGGTACTGATGACTTTTCCTGCCTCTTTGAATTCAGGACCTCAGTGAAAGACTCAGGAGTGACCAGTCTGCAGCTGAGACGATGATGCTGCATCCTCATCCTCTTCCCTTAGCTTTTTCCGAGAAAGAGACAGGAAGTGATACTCTTCCTTATTTTTGATGTTGGTAAACATGGTGATGCTTTTTTTATTGAATAAAGAGGAAACATAACTGGAGGCAGTTTGAATTCTACTTTTTTCTGCCATGCATGTTCTTGTGTGTGTGTGTCCTCTGTGGTGTCTGATACTGATAGGATAGCTCTTGCTGTGTAACCCATTTCTGATTTAAAAACTTGAGCCTGATGTCATACTAGCAGTATGAGCAAGATTTATTTTGCCTAACTTCATCTTCTTAAAATATTTAGGTCTAGTTGAAAGTTGTTAAGAATATTGCTCAAGGGGAACAAAAATGTGCAGCGTGTGCAGGCTCAATGAACTTCATTACCAGAGTGACTTCTCCCTTTCTCTGTCTGCATTCATAATGATTTAGTATTTCAAGTCATATGTTTTAAAACATTTACTTCTCCTACATGCATGAGAGGATTCTCTCCTTTAACTTGAGTATGTTTGTTTATTAATAACCTTTAGAAATAATCAGCTTGGTTGATAAGGAGTGGATACTGGTTTCTTGCTTTAGAGGACAAAGATATTGAGGATGACCAAACAGTGTTGCTAAGATATGGGGAATATATCATGTTAACCTTTGTTTTTAAAATCTTTCTTTGCCTGTAATACTACATGAGAAAACTATCACATGAAAAGATGATAAGGTAGAGACTAGCATTGATTGTTGATCTGCTGTGTGTACACATACCAGTCTTTTTGGAGCAGGATTACTAGAAAAATATCATCATAAAAATCAGTGGCATCATCTTTTATCCTCTTTCCCTTCCTCTGTTCTTTATGTTTTTTTTTTAAAAAAAAATTCCAAAAAATACCCTGCTGTTACATCTGAGCTAAAGTTTTAGCTGCTGTAAGTTAATACATTGCTAGTAAACAGAATTAGGCTGACTCACAACAAAAAAAGATGTTCCTTATTTCAGCTTTCAGATGCAGGAAGAAGGCAGACTGATTTTTAAAAACAGCTACAATTACGACAAAGGAAAGAAATCAAAATATTCTGAAGGAACAAGGGGAGTTCATGAAGTTGTCTTTTCCTAGGCATGCAGAAGACAGAGGCATGATGCAACTGAAATGGTTAAATTAGGTTGTGGCAGGAGCTTTAGTGGGGATTGCAAGGAAATAATTTGCAGAGTAGAGGAGAGCTTCCTTCCTTAATTGTTTCCACCTGGTAGCAGGCTATTGTCAGACCAGGGACCTCTCTGCCCCTTGGAGCAGCACTCTGAATGAGAAATGCACCATGCTCTGTGACTAAGTAGTGTTTGGATAATAGCTAATTCTGCCTGGCTTCGTTTTACAAAACTGTTTGGAAATGTGATAGAACAGCATTCTCCTCTAGGAATATATGCTTTCCCACTGTGGTCTCACTTGGGAGACTGTTTTTCTGTTTTTCTGTGGTTTTGTTTTTGTGTTGTTGCTACTGGAAGTACCATGGTATATTTTCAAAGTTCTGTATAAAAATGTGAAATGTTACATTACCTGTTAAGGTACTGTGACTTCTTTGTTCTGAAAAACTGTGCCCAGAAGTTGTTTAGGAATGCAGTGCCTTATTAGAAGACAAATTAAGTAGAGAGTCCTTTATTTTGGTCTAGATTTAGCTACTAGGAAGGAGGAAAAGCCTTATGTAACACTAAAAAAAAAAGTGGAAGGAGCAGGCATGCATCTTTAATGATATCACCACCTGATCTTAAAAAAATCATAATGACTTCTAATGCAGGCCCTCACTCTGTGAAATTAACTTATCACATCTAATGCAGCTCAAAAATTCAATCCAGTTTTAGTAGCTGAAGGCTAGAATGTTAAAGTCCCTCCTTTTGTAGTCTATTCCTCTTAAAAAGTGTCCTTGATTTCTGCCTTCAAAGTCTGGAGGACACAGAAGTGAAATGGGATAAGCTTTCATCAGAAATCAACTGAAATGTTGATTTCCAAGGTAAGTGTATAGGATTACTGTAGGCTGCCTGTGTACGCTTGTAGTTTTAGTCTCATTTAATTCTCTCAAATTATGGTACTGTATCCTAATTAATAGTTGGCTATGTTTGTTGATGGACTTGGGAATCAAAAATTCAAAATGAAGTTGCAGCAATTAAAAACTCAGCAATGACACTCAGGACTCTCTGGATACATTAGTAAGTGCAATCCCATTGGTTGCTGTCAGCCCACTGCTGATGTTGCACAGGTGGCTTTGTCATGATGGAACACCTGCATTCCTTGCATTCCTGGCATCCCTGACCTGAAGCAGGAGGCAGAGGAATGCCTACCAGCTACTGGGGATGCTTCATTTGCCAGAGTGACCCTGGATTCCAGGAGCTGCTTGGTACTGGCTGTGGAATATTAAGTAGGGTTGAATCTGCCTCAGTATGTTGGAATGAGATTGCATATTTCATTAAAGCCTAATTTGTTTTTCATGGGGAAATACCAGAGGCTTCTAAGATTGGGACAAAGATGCTTGGATGAAATTTAGCAAACAAGGCTGTCAGCGCTCATTTAGTAACTCCTTTGTGAATCATTTTGAACCGAATTTGCATGATTGTAGCAGACCCAGAAAACCTTTTGCTGCAATTATTCAGTGAAACCACTATATAATCAGCTGGAGGTAGTGGGTATGCTTCTTACAAAGCTTTTTTTCACCATTTCTGGCCTTTTCAGTCCCTTTCTCAGCCTCCCTGGGGGATTTCTGAGACAACTTGGCACTGGCCCAGAGAAGATAGATAGATGAAGGATAGTGGGCTGGATCGAGGAGGGATGTTGGCCTTTTGACAGAAGGATAAGATTCTGTTTTTTCAGATTTGACCCTGCATTTCTTGAAATCCACAAGGTTTAGGGACAAAAACCTTACGAGTTGCTCACATCCCTCATACTGGAGCCTGGATTGAAGGTGCTTCATACATCTAGGGTTAACAATCTAATCTAGGAACTGAATTGAGCCCGTGTAACTTGCATGCTAAATTTTGAAATGCTTGCCAGATGAGAAAAAAAATGGGTAGGGGGTGGGAATTAGAGAGTAAGTAGTGCCAAATAAGCTCTAAAATTGTCTTGCTTTGCTCTTTATTTCAAGTAGTGGAGTAGGAAGCTGAGTCTTGAGTTACAATGAAAAAGGAGTTTGTGCTTCACAGTATTGTCGTGAAAGTTAAGTATTTGTGAATAACAGAGTTCAAGACTGACAGGAAAAAAACACATTAAATCTGAAGCAGCAGCACAGATATTTTTGATGGTGATGGGGTAAGGTGGAAAGTGCATATGGAGAGCTCTGTGAGACAATGTAATTTTTGTTCCCAGCCTATGGAAGAGGTTAGCAGCTGCTTATTGCCTGTAACAGTTTGTTCTTAATTACAAGATTCCCATCTTGAGAGTTCTCAGTTATATGCTTATATCTCCTGCTTCTTGGTGTTCTCTAAACAGTTTAAGAAGCCTGACGTACTGTGTTCCACCACAGTAGCAGAAATCGAATTGCATCAGAACAATCAGACATTGTGAAGCGAGTTGTTAGGAAGTCTCTGCCTGAGTTACAGCTGTTTCTTGAGCATATGTTATCACGACAGCTACAAGTCTCAGTAATGCTGCATGGACAAGAAAGAATTGTCACTGAATTGCTATTCAAAAGAGAAATAAAATCCAAGTGAGGATTCACACATCTTCAGAGGAGCTGAAATACAGTTGCACATGTATTTGTGCATATAGAAAATTGACCTCAGAAGTTTAATGCTGTTCTTAGTCCACAGATGCTTTTGCAATCACTTGATTTGATACTTGGTATTAAAGCTGGGAATAGTTTTGTCAGTGTGCTTGTAATGTTAACTAACATGCTCCTAGTGGCATTTTTTTAAACAATTCAGAGATAATTTAATAATTTTTAAAGATATCATCATTGCTATTTAAAAGATGTGTTGGCTAATCTAAAAGAAAAAGGAAACAAATGCTTTGAATACATATATCTGAGCACTGTTTAATTTTAAGTGGTCATAACACTTTACCTGTAGTATATTGGTTTCCTGAGTTTCAATAGCCTTTGGTCTGATCCCTCCATGAACAACTGAATCCTGCTGGCAGAACAGGGATATTCTCAAGTATTGCCATGCCATGTGCATGCATTTCTGCATTGTGATACTGTTTCCTCTGGTAATGTTTTTAAAACAGCGCCTCCATGTCTAATATTCTTGGTTAGTAATTTAACCAATCTCTTCTATAAATGTGATCTTTTTGTTTCCACTTCATTGCTGTGCAATTGCATGGCCTACTTAATTTTATGGTTAATGGACAATCTGTCTTCAAAGGATTTGGGAATCCTACCAGTTAGATAACATCTATTTCGCCATTGTGCTTATATAATGGTGTATGATAATGTAAAACTGAGGCTCCTAAAGCAATTTGATTATTCATTTAGATAAGAAGTCTTACCATAAGTCATTGTTGACAGTGAAATGGAAGCAGGGTGGTTTTAGTGGCTTAGATGAACGTACAATTCCTCCAGCATTCTCAGAGTGTGCTATGAAATGGTTCCCTATAAGAGAATTCTTACAGTGTACCCTATGGCCGTGTGTTCTCTGTTCTTTTTTATGGAAACAGTTTCTTGTGCATATAGTGGCCTTGTATCTCTTATTAAACAAACCATCATTCTCTCCTGCAGAGCAAAGATCTAATGAGGAAATGTGTTTTGTGGTGGGGCCTCTGCTTTTTCTCTGTGGAAAGACAGGGCAGGGATATGCAGTGCTGGAGAAATGGAGATGGGCAAAGTGGTTTAAGTGCTCGTGTTTTGTAGCAAAGGAAGCTTGTAGCATGAACAGTGTACTTGAACTCAACGGTGCTCATGTTGCAGAATAAGACAAAAATGACCTTTTTGATATCAGCATCTTTCTCTTGAACCTTTAAGCTTCACAGTTGGTGGGAAGGGAAGGAAGCTGCATGTGGCTGCTTCATTAAGTAGCAGAGAATGTAATTATGACTTGTATTCTTGATTTATTGTTGAGCACTGATGGTGAGTGACAGCATGAAGAGTGCTCTTAGAAATACAGTCTGTCTCAAACTTTGCGGCTGGGCTTCAGCTTGTCTTTAGCATCTGTGTTGGGTGTTTTGGGTCGATGCCCAGGTTGTCAGAAATGTTGGTGACTCTGCTCTCTGCATCTTCATCAGAACATCAGCAATCTGAACAAACAATTAGGCTCGGTTTTGTGGCTTCTCCTCCTGCCTTGCCTTTTCATTTTTTTTTTCTTTTTTCTAACTTAAGGCATCCTTAATTACAGCTGCACTCTGCTGTCAGAAGTGTGCTTGGATAACAAGAAAGATATTCCTACACCAATTCCTACTTGCTGCCTCCTGGAGGTAAGGCAGGACAGAAGAAAATCAATTAAGAGATGAAAAAGTACATTTTAAAATAAACTGAGTAGATGAAACTCCCAAAAGGATGGAGCTATCTGCAGAACATGATGAAAGTTTTGACACTTGCATAATTACATTAATATTTGTAAATCAAATGCTTTTCTTCCATCACAGGGAGAGAGGCTGATTTTACATATTCTATGAAATTTTGTTTAATATTTGATAGTGAAAGAATTTTTTAGAGCGTGTAATTGAGTTGAATTCATGGATAAACAAGCTAAAAGTGATTTCCATCTGTGTTTCTTGTTCCACATAAATCCCCAATTTTCTATCCTCTCTTGAGTACTCTTAGCACTTTAACAGTAAAACCTTTATTTTACCTGACATTAGAACTGATTTCTCAGTGAAAGCAGTTTCTGCTATTAAAGCATCATTCCTTTGTCATTAAGAATACTACTTAATTGAAAATCCTGTCTGTAAGTACTAATTTGTGCTTCCAGGTGACCTCCAGGTGTGCTTCTATCTTGTAAGTATAGAAGAGTGCTTAAGGGCCAAAGACACAGGGAACATTTTTGGAGGGACTGTGTTCCCAGCTTAGTTACCTGAAGATAATTTTTTCTGTATCACTTAGGACTTGGTGTCTTTGATATGTGTTAGTAGCATTTTCTTCCAATTTTGTTTTGTTTTGCAAGATTGTTAAATGCTATATTCATGATTTGTGAAATGCTAGGCATATATCCGTTGCATATTATGTTTTTATAGAGTTCTGTTATTTTGACAGTATTGTCACTACCAGTAACATAAGACTGATTTGAAATTGAATCTCTACTATGCCGGTGAGTAGTGCGTCAAATTTGCACATGAACTAATCTATTTGTGTTCTGGGAAAATGGAGCCTTTTCCAAAAGAAGGCCTGATATCCTGGAATGTTAATTACCTTTAAAATATCTTACAGAGCTGTATGAACACCACTTAATAATTAAGAGGTTTATTTAGAAACAAATGTGTTAACCTCCTTGATACAGGAAGCCTTGCATAGTTCTTGAGCAGAGATTTATATCACATTCTTTATCAAGCTAGGCTTCCGTGGATTGTTCTGAGCTGCAAGCACAAGAACCAGCTTTGTAAATGGACAATTTCACATTTGCTTCAAAGGAGCTTGTAAATGAAGCGGTAAGTTTTAGTTAAGGAAGGAGCATCAAAGATTTATGTGCTTAATCGTGACATTGCTGAACTCTAATGTTTGAGGATAAGTCCTTGCAGCATTTTGCTTTGATAGCCAAGCCAAATCCTTGCCACTTTATCACATTGCCATTGTTCAGTGTGGAAGGATTGGAAAATGCCTTGCTAGGAATTGTTTGGTACAGTGTAGTGTCTCAGTCCTCTGTTGGAAATTATGCTTACTAAGTACAATAATGTTCTTGGTGAGGAGAAATAACATGCTATCAGGAAATTACTAAAGAAAACTGTATGGCATACCATATACTAATTGTAGGGGGAGGCAAATTCTTGGCAAGAGATTTAGGAACGTTTCCATTTAAGACTGTAAGGTCCAAATATTTATTTTTCTTTTCTTCCAAGAAGGAAAAGAAACATTGGCCTTTCAAAAATTGTTAAATGTTTTGTCCTGTTTTGTAAAATAATGGCGTTGCTGTTGACTCTTAACTGGTGAATGTAAGCTCTCACCTCTCACGGATACAGTGCTTAAGATACTGTGTACTCTACATGCTAGTTGTAGTTAAAGTTCCTATCAAGGAAGCCAGCAAATGAGGAGATAAGGCTATACTTAAAATGTACAAAAACGATTGTAGACTCATTTATCTGACTGCTCCGATACGCACTGCATTAAAGTACATAATGAATAACTACATCATGGTTCATGTAGGGTTTAACATTCTTAGGTTAGGCTTTTATCAAAGGCATTAGAGGAATGAATGGTTATCGTATGTATAAATCATATGGATAAGCAGAATGTAAAGCAGAAGTGATGTGTGCTGCACTCCTTGGTGGCTAATCTGCAAAGGTTAACAGCATATTTTCCCTCTATGGTTATATAGCTACCCCTTCAGTTTGCATAGGTCCCATCGTGAATCTTCAAGCTTCAAATAACTTTTGTTTTTTTTATAACATATTATTCTTTGTCCAAATTTGAAGTTATTATATAAAAATAATGTGAAGTTTTCTCTGTTAATGATGAGTGCATACAAGTAGTTAAAAAGAATGTACTACAGTACTGTGTGTTTTGTTTTCTGCTCTTCCCTCTTCTGCTCTCCCCCTCTTTTTAATTTTTTTTTTTTTTTTGCCTTCTGATTTTGTATTGGATAAGAAAGGATTTTACCAACTTGTTTGGTGTATGCTTGGAACAAGGGCCGCATCTCTGGTAGACTTTGGGAATAAAAGAAAGCACATTATCAGTACTGATGGATGGTTAACTGGTTTTCCATGATACACTGAGAACAGTGAGGAGAAGTAGCTATGTTTGGTCATGTATTTTTATCTCATTTGCTTCACACTAGGGAGATACGATCTTTAGTTTTTGCTGGTGACCTTTCACCTGAGCATAATGTTTTGGTCATCTAGTTTAATCCAGATCTAGATCTTGGTCTTGATGTCTGTGTTGCTGTACTACTGTTCTAAACCACTCCTTAAACATCTTGGAAGAATGAGCCTACTGCAAGAAGAGAGTGTGCTATTTGTTAATGGTATTCCTCACTATTGCTAGATGGCCCCTACCATACCATTGTGTCTAAGCGCAAAAATGTAGCTTGTATTTGTCTGCAAAGTCTGCAAGAGAATCTGCAAATAGGCTCTCAGTGTCTTCTGCTGCCTATTACATTGAATGTGTCTTCAGGAGAGGCACCAAAAACTTAGGCCGCTTGAAGGGCACTGGGCTGTTTGGTTCTGAGGTTTTCTTCACTTCAGAATTTACTTAGTTTCTTTTTCCCTCTGACTGGTATGAAAAAGTCCAAACTAGGATTAGCTCTGAAGCAGGCTGTGAAGTCATTCTGTTTTCCCAGACTTTAGGAAAAGAAGGTTATGTTGATTTTACTCTCCTTAAACTCTGTTCTCATCCATAGTCAGTGTATTCTCTGGGTTTCTGGCAAGGAGAACACCTTATAGAAGAGAATTTATTTAGCTGGTGACCTTTTTCAGGAAACTCTGAAAAAGAGAGCTTTTGGCTATGTATATCCACCTGGCCAATGTCTGAAAATTACTAGGCGGCAAAATTTTTCTACTCACTGAATCAGACTTTGATGATAATAGAAGGAGAATTACATTGAAGCAAAAAGAATGTAGACCTTTAAACCTTCAATTGATACTAAAAATTAATCAAGAGGAGAGTATTCTTCCTGTGCTCTCCTTCTACCTCAGATTTTAAGATCTAAGCATTAAAGGCTGTGGGTTGTATAAAGATACAACTGTTGGCTTTTGTACCTTAATTTTATGCTGTTTCAGTGAAACAAACAAAATGAGAACTGATCAAGTCTAATACTCCCTCTGAATTATTGCAGACTTAGTTAAGAGACATCTCTGGAGCTGATATTCTGATAATAGGGAGGTGCTTGCAGTCTGATTAACAAATGCTGCATTTTTCTTCTCTCCTGCTGGGAATAAAAGTCTAGGGCTAATAAAATATTTCCTGACCTTGAATAGGAGGGTATAGTATTTTTTCTTTATAAACATATAAGCATGAATGCTGATATTTGCTGATTTTGTTTTTGAGGGATATAGTAAACAATACAACTTGTGAGAAAATATGCATAGTAAATTTTACACATCTCCTCTCTTTTTTTCATATGAATGTCTTACTCCATGAAGAAGTAAGTTAAAGAAAGTAGCTGTGTATGTAGCTACCATGTAGCTAATAGGATATAATGCTTGTTTTGGTTTAAAGAGCCTTCTGTTTAAAATTTATACTCAAAATGTTGAATTAAAAATAGGATAATTGTTATAGCTTTTTTGTGTATACATCTGGGAATTCTACTTTGCATCTTCTTAGCACAGTAAATGAAAAAGAAGGAGCTAGAACATAGCTGACTTTAAAAGTTTGTTAAAAATGTATCTAAAAAAATTATGAAGGTTTTCCCCCTTTATGATTTCCCAAATATATTTTAATTCAGTGGTGCTTCCAGTTTTTTGAGGCTGAGTTAAAATGGTTTCCTTTGTAGCTTGCAATGACACATAATAGGGGTCTGCCTACAACCACAGTTGAATTAGGAAGTGTTGAGAATCAGGAGACTAGAGAGGAGAAATACCCAGCTGAAAGGATTTGAATGAGTAGATTTTTAGCTTTTCATAACAATTAAAAAAAA